>JABFAF010279276.1:0-17749 GCA_013677275.1 Gossypium schwendimanii | reverse complement strand
ATTCCTTTACAAAAGTTGTTTATCTAACAACAACCATTCATTTTCTACCATTAAACTTCAAAACCCTAACATATTCATCAATGGGAAAACTCAAATACTTTAACAACTTTGCAAATTAGTCCCCATGCTAGCTAGATTAAGCTACAATGATCCCAGAAACATAGAAATCATTAAAAACAGAACCAAAACTCGTACCTAATTGAAGTCAAATAACCTATCTTCCATGGCTTTCATTTTTTTCCATATTCGGTTGAAGCACATAAGAAATATGAAAGCTTTTTAATTATTTTTAACTTATTATATCATTATTAACTAAATTATAAAATTAACCTTTATAAACATTATTTATTTCACTAAATGCCAAGCCATTATCATCCACTAACATATTAATGGTCTAATTCCATATAAGGACCACTACTTAAACTTCTATAGCTATTAGAACCCAACTTTTTCACTTTATGTGATTTTGTCCTCTTTATCAAATTGAGCATGTAAACGGTAAAATTTATTAACGAAATTTTTATACGGTGATGCTATTATGCTGTAGGAAATAAAATAAAAATAAAATAAATTTTTTGACCTCGAATTTGTGGTCTCAAAACAACTGTTCTGATTTCACTCAAAACGGGTTGTTACAGTAAAACATTTCTATTTGCATCTAATGCTGGAAACCATGAATCAAGCATTTTCTCAGTAGCTTATTGAACCACAACCATGATTCATATAATGTTTCATTATCTAATTGTCTAAATGATGTAATGTCGTTCCTCAACTAGGCATTCATGTTAGGAGGATTATATCTTAGCAGAAACCTTTGACACAGTTCATTCCACGATGCCACCGTACTTGACGGTAATGCATTTAACCAAGCTCTAGAACGATTCCACAATGAGAAAGGGAATAACTTCAGTCATAAGGCATCTTCAAGAACACCTTGGTGCTTGAATGAATCACAAACTTCTAGAAAATGTCGTAACTATAGTCATGGATCTTCCGTAGGCAATCCACTGAACTGCCCTACAGTTTGAAGCATTTGAAACATCACTGGCTTTAATTCAAAATGTTGAGCCTAAATATGCGGCCTGACAATTCCTAGATTTAAATCATCTATGATTGGCATTACATGTTCTCTGATGACTTTGTCTCTATCATCTACAATTCGAGGAATATCAAAGTCCCTTCTTTCCTGATGTAGTGGCTCTTCTCTAACCTGATTGTTTCTAGTTCTTTCCATTTCTCGCAACTCTTTTCTACTTCAGCTTAAGGTTCTCTTAATATCTGGATAAAAACAGTACTCTGTATTCTCTACATATTTTTATGCAAGCACTAGCACAGACCTGAAAAAGAAAAATCAAAACAACTAATTAAACTAAACTAACAAAAATTAAATAGACAATAACAAACTAATTTTCACCAATGTTGCCTATCCCCAGTAATGATGCCAAAAACTAGTTGCATCTAAATATGTAATGCAAATATGCAAGTGTACATGTCGATTCAAGCAATATAATGATGAATGAGTATCATCTCCACAGGGATCAAAAATTGATTATAATTGGTAAAGTATTACCATAGATTTAACTAATTAAATTGTGCAAAAGAAACAGAGTATAAATTGATGAAGGGAATTAATGAATGAACTAATAATATCAAATATAAAACCAAATGACAAAGCAATCTAAATGTCATGGCAGTTCACAAAGAATAAGTAGAGAGTATTTCTGCTGTTGAATGATAAAGGTTGGAATTAGTCGGAATATTTTCATAACATAATAATGCCATGGCAAAATTTTGAATAACTACTGCCAAGAGAATTACTACTGTAGTCTGCTTCCTTCAAAAGCCAGACTTTAGCTATTATCTTGAGTCTGTGTATGTCTACAAGACTCAAGAATGATAACCACACTAATGTTCTTCACCTGTACATATCGTAACTTCTATGTCTAGAGTGTTGCAATTATTCTTTCGAATACTTGCCTGTATCAATTGATTAAGAATTTTATGTATTTAATCCTTTCAGATTCAAATCCATCTAAGAACATATCATACAATCAACTATCTTTAGAGCTTGCATTCATGTATTTAGGATAAGCATAAATCAAATGAAACAGAAATTTCAATCAAAATCATATTAGGGGCATTACAACTAATTCAATACTCACCCAAATATTTCCAATCCAAAGATAATTAGCTTATAGGTTGGGCAATGAAATCCAAAATTAAATCATTCATCAACATTCTTCAAGTTTTACAAATCATAAAAATTAAAAGCAAGAAAAACTGAACAAAGGCAAAACTACAGGAAGTTCTCGCTGTACTCCAACTTCTTCTCAAGATTTTTCACAAAACTCAGGGCATATTTCTCTTCCTCTTCTCCGTGCCTGTGATATCCTCTTTTTAGCTGCTACCCTATTCTTCTCCTCTAAATTTTCTATGCAATTTCTTAATATGATTCTGTTATAGAGAGAAAAACTGCTATCTTTCTTTTCTTTCTCTCCTCACAATCACATTGTCCTTCTTCTCTTCTCTCTACTCTTTTTATAGGGTAGGTATGTCGCTTTCAACACACATATTTTGCTCCTCTTTTTCAGGGTGATTTATTTGGTACACGTATAGCTGGCTGAGAGTGACGTGGATTGAGTGCTGCATCATCTTCCTAGAATTGCCATGACATTTCTGTTGGCAATCTATCCCATCAGTTTTGTTCTCTTTTCCTTTTTCTCTTTTACTTATTCTTGTCTCTTTCATCCTACCTGCACCTACTACCAAAGACTACCAAACCTCTTTCCACCAATTAAACGTAACATAAATTTAGAGTTAGAACACAATCCAAGCTTTAGTATGTAATGCTCTAGTAATAAGTCTAAAATGGAAATGTATTTTCCTAATTACAAACAAATACTTCAGTTTAGAGGCTTGAAATATAACTCTTTTCAAGAGTTATCATGGATCAACCCACAATCATACCAAATATGCACCAAATTGCTAATCGATCATAAATGCACCGATCCCACCAACCACACCAGAATACACTCGTACCCCAAGGTATTTGAGTTGGTGATAGTTCTTGACCCGCAGAGTATTAGAGCACTATCACAATATATACGTTCATAGCACTGAATCTCCCACCTATCAATACGGACCTTATAGAATGCAAATCATACCCATGACTCTATCTGACAATGATCACAGGGAAATATCTCATTATTAAGTATCGAATATAAAAAAGTACTTTTATATAATTCAAATCATTTCAAAAAACTATCACAATTCACACATTCAGATATACACCTTCCAAGCACAATCACATAGTTGGTTCACCATTCCCGAACATTTAACTAATAAACTTATACATATAATATTATTTGACAAACTCAAATTATGAGAGTATAAACCAAAATATCTATTCATCGATGGCTTTGGATTTCCCTTTGTCCCAGGATGGTCCTACATCCTCTTTAGCTACGAAAAGTAAATCCTAATATGAAAATTTCATTAATTACATAATTCAAGAGCAATTTAACATATTATAAACATGAATGCGTTTTATTTGATTTAATCCTTATACACCCTATTAACCAAAACACTCGTTTCTCACCGTTTACTAGATCAAATTTAAATTTGGCTTACTAAATATAGTATAGGGACCTTCTACAACCATTATTTACAAAAAAACCCATTTTTATCCTTTACAATGTAGTCCTTGATTACAAAAAATTTAACTATATAATATATGTTTGATTCTAGCTTAATCCCATACCCTTCACTTAAATTTCATAATAAAAATTAATAAATATAACTACTATTGATATACATGAAGTGAATATTAAACTTCCAACTTCTACAAGCTTTCATTCATGGAAATTCATATTAAACTTACTAATTTCACTCAATTAAATAATGGTTCCCTAACATCAATTACTTTTAAACTAAAATTTGATAATAACCTCACCAATTTCCTTTAGCTAGGTTCAACAATGATGGAATAGAAAAAGATAAAATTGTTTTCTTCTTTCCCTTGAAAAATAGTGACAGAGATGAAAGGATGATATTTCATTTCTTTTAATTTCTCTCTCTCGCCAATTAAGAACATACATACATATAGTTGATTAGCATAACTAATTATCCAAATTAATTAACAAATCTAATGAATTATTATATAGATTAGTTAGCGGGTATTGATGACAAGTATTTCAGTTAAGCACTATGATATATTTTGAATGGTTTAATTGCTAATATAACCTTAACTTAATTGCCATTTAAGGCACTTGCTCAAATTTCCTTTTATTTTAGTCATTGATAATATAGTCCTTGTACCGTTTTTATTACCCATTTTAATTCAATTCACTCACTCATTTGACCTTTTTGGTCCGTACTCAACGCGTAATTATTCTATTTTAATTATCTACTAATTCAATTCAAAATTGAATTTTACGAAACTGTTGATAATTGTTTTGTTTCATTGTTAGTATGACCGAGTTTAAACAAGTGGTTATGGATATCCATTCGACTTTTTTTTTAATGTTGTTTGTCAGTTTTGGGTTCTAACATTTTTTTCAATGATATAACTTACTTTAGGACAAATTTTTTGATGGGTTGAAAAACATGGCTATCATGCTTATTCTCAAGAAGGACAAGTCGATTTGTATCCAAGACTTGAATTCGATAACGTTGTGTCACGTACTATATAAGATTATTATGAAGGTACTTGTTAACTAGCTTAAGAAGCTTCTACTGGATCTTATGTCTCTTATGCAAATGGCACGGGAGATTATGCATCATATGTGTAACATAGAGAGGGGTCAGTAGGGGAAGTTGCTCCCAAGATTGGCATCATTAAGGTTTACGACAAAGTTAACTTGGAACTTTTTACGCTTTCTTATGGTCAAAATGGGCTTCAATGCAAAGTATATTAATTGGATAATGTTATGTGTTCACACTATCTCCTATATGATATCTTTTAATGTCATATTAATTGGATAATGTTATGTGTTCACACTATCTCCTATATGATATCTTTTAAAGTCATATTAATTGGATAATGTTGTGTGTTCACACTATCTCCTATATGATATCTTTTAATGGCAAGAGTGTAGGATCGATAATCTCGAACTGTGGATTACGCTAATGTGAACACACATTTGTAGTTTTTTAGGTTTATTTGCACTTTTAGTCCATGTACCTTTGTTGAAAGACATTTTTAGATTTAGATTAATGTATTTCAGGTTTTTTAACTTTTCACTTATTAAAGTTTGTTCCTTTTATGTTTATTATTTTAGATTTTCTTATTGAATGCTTTTCTTTACATGTCTTTTAAGTTTTCTTGCATAAAAATCTCAACTTTTATATTTTTCTCAAGCTTTGCTTTAATGGTTTCTTTACTTTTTTGTTTTCATGGTTTTTAATTTTATTTACAACATGAGTAGCTCAACTTTTTAAGGGGGTTGGTTCATGTAGATATGGTAAGCTAAATCTGTTATCAATGGCTAAATCATAATAAATTGGACTAATTCGAATGGACTTAAAAACATAGGATTGACGACCCTAAGGGAACATTTAGGCAAGTGAGACCGAGAAGAGATCTTGTTGGGCACCAATTCATTGGTCCCGAGTTAACCAGTGAGATCAAGATATAATCCAGATTAATTTTCTTAACTTCGTAAAGTGGAGACAGTAAGGTAAAACAGAGCCATTTTAGGAGTTTAAGCAATTTGGATCCTTAATTAGAGGATTAGTAAACCACATCAATATCAACCAACCACCATTTGTTATTTAATTGTTAATTTTGTAACTTTGCATGTTTCACAATTGAGTCTCTACTAGTTTGATAGTAAGTTAGATTAATTTCCTTTGATTTTATGATTTTCCGTAATATAGATTTTTACTGTTAGTTCATTAGAATCATTATATTACACGCATGTCATTTAAAAATTGTTCAATCCACAATTATCATGGGTTCTATCCTTGGAATACTCTAGTATTCCATTCTAAGACTTAAAAATATTGCAGCTAACTTGTCACAATTGAAGAAAAGTTGTGATTTTTATATTGTATTTTAATTCTCGAGTGTTAATCCTTCATACCTCTCTCCCTATTCATTTGTGAGGAAGAATAGAGAGCACAATGGTTAAGTTTTTGGCATTGTTGTCGGGGAATCAGCTTTTGATTGAACTATTTTTATTTCCATTGTGTGTACTTAAGGAGATAATTGACGAAATTCAAAATTATAGATACGACTTTGTATTTCTATTTTAATGATTTTCTTGACTATCTTTTATTGATGATTGATCGGGAATTATGTTTAATGCTGACTATAGGTGGCTCTAAAGGTCGTTTATCTCTAATGTGTATGGTTCTTCAATGCTTAGCTAGGATGATTATGGCCCTTGTGGGGGACAAGGATATGATCTTTGTTATGATCCGTATAGTTATGCATGTCTAGTAGAGAGAAGTAACAAAGGATGGGAAGTTGGTCGCTTGACAATATGACCCTTATCCCTCATATTCATAAGAGGATAAGAGTGCGTATTGGAAATAACCTAAATAGGACTACTACCAAACCACTTAGCAGAGCTCATCGAGGACAACATGTCTGAATGCAAGGAAAATGCGAAAGCCATACAAAGTTAGGGAGAGTGTTTTGGTAGATGAATGTGTCAAGCTATACACTTTTAAAGTTAAGGAGGCCTCCCATAAGGATATTGAACCGCATGACCTAAAGGCCAATTTTCAACAAGAGATAGTGGTCGGAGCATTGAGTGAGGTATTGAGAGATATTGAAGAAACTCCCAACTCAAGTGAGGCAAGTGTAGAAGAGCTACCACATTTTTTAGACATCGTAAAAGAAATCTCACACCAAAGACCGATAGAGGATGTTTCCCAAGAATGGAGTATTCAAATCGAGGTGGAAGACTCAAAGGAAGTTGAGTTAGTGATCCTAAAACTGACGATCTCTCGGACAGTACGATGGAATGACTTTGATTTCAGTGAGAATAGGCTCAAAGTGTACATATCGAAAAGGCCTTAGTCAAGGCGTATTCAGTGTGTTCATTAATTGAAAGAGGCCCTAATCAACCAAATGATGAACAAAGGAAGGGTCAAGGTTTCTAGGACTTTATTAAAATTTCATTAGGTGGAATAATGAATCATCCAAAAATAACGCTTCGAATCTATTTTGTGCACATAACATTTGTTCTGTAAATAAGTAGTGCTTCGACTTGAAGCTTCACCTGGGGGCATATTGAATCTAAAAAGAATAAATAACTTGGACATGAAAGCATTGGTATCACGAAATCTATCACATGATATCGCGACGTCATTGTCAAACTATTGGTGGGGGTTTTTAATTTGTAAGGTATCGCGATACCTATTCCTAAATATCACAATATCAGAGTTGTGTCAGAACAAAAACAAATCCTATTTTTGTAACCTACATGTTTTAAAATTTTAAACCCTAGAATACCCTAAACATCCCTAAATTCTTCAGTTTTATGCCCTAGATACATACCACCCTTACCTCTTAACCTTTTCTCTCCAAGAGTTCTTGCAAATCTCTTTCAAACTCCTTTTAGGTCTTGACCCTTCTTTCATGGCTTTCTTCTTACTCTAACTTTTTATTGAAAATTTCTACGCCTTTGTGATCGAGGCAAGAGTGTGGTATTCTTCACAATGATTTAGCAACATCTTCTACCATTATTACGGGTATATCATTCTTATTTCATTGCACTATAAAGCTTCTATTATACTCTCTTTGTTCTACATTAGTATCTTTGACTCCTTCATTATGCATCCTAGAAGGTTAAGCTCAATGGGACCTTTTAATATTTCGACTGACTCCATTAAACATAGTAACAAAAAATTTATGTCGATGAACGCAAAATATTTTTCTATTAACTGCATGGAAAATCGTTCATCCATGAATTTGGGTTTGACTTTGAGGTCACTTTCGAAGAAGATATTGTTCAAAGGGTGGCGAGAACTTTGCCTCTGGCTTCAAAGGCTTGCAATGCCTTCTATGGTATTCAAATTCTATGTTAACCTAAGGTTTGCTAATGCTAATAAAGTTTATGTCAAGGGAAAAAAGGTTGAAATCTCTCCTTCTATAATTTCTAAGCATTAGAATGCTCCTTTCTATGAAAATGAAGAGGTTGAACTGCTTGAGTTAGAAAATTTCAGAACACAAACTTGGACTCTATAATGTTTTATATAATGGAAGGTTGACAAGAGTGGGCATAAGAGGTAAATATGAATCTACCTCTCTAATTTGGTCCCACCATACTCATTCCATTAGCCATACATTGGATGCATTTTATCTGTACAAGACTCAGCCCCGCTCTTAGTTCAAGAACTATTGATCCCTTCCGAGCTATTTTATTAGCTTCCATTTTGCACAAAAATGCATTTCTGTAGGGACATGAATCTATGAAAATATGGTGTGTTGCATGATCTGGGATGATGCTGGGATTTTCTTCCTACATCTAATCATTAACCTTTTTCTAGCTACAGAAGTGCCTATGGAGCCGCTTGAACTATTTGATCGACCAACCACATATATGATACGTGATTCACTATATAAGAAATTCAAGGCACTCTAGCAGGAGCAACGCGACGAATGGGGCCGTATGCATAAGGTGAAGAGTGACCATAAGCATATCCAACAAAATCAAGAGTACAAAACATGTTGGAAGGCATTCAAAAATGTCTTAACGAGCTAAAGGAATCATGAGGTTACGAATCCCAAATGATTGAAATTATGAAGTCATACGTGGAACGTTGTGCAAATAACCATGGGATAGAAAAACTAGCTTGGCCGGTGAAACCAAAAAGATCTCATGTTCAAGAAAGGTGTGGAATGGACAGCTAAAAGAATATGAGGAAAGAAACAAGTGAAAAAAAAGAACGACGAACTCAATAAGAGTAAGAATGCAACAGACATTATTCGCATCCATTTGGCCAACTAGAGGAAGGATCATTTAGGAGGATTCAGAGAGCGACTAAGTTGACTTCACAAATTATCGATCACAATAAGAAAAGTAAAACACCCTGAGGAGCTACAATTGATCTCTGATGACTCAAATTAGTTACATGATTTTACATTTTATTTTTTTATTTTTGTAACATGTAAACTATTAAATTGCACTATTTTTTGGACTTATTTTCATTTATTTTATATTCCTTATTTTGGTTATTTTTTGTTTTGTTTTTGTGTGTTTGTTTTATGTGCAAAGAGTTACCCTGAAAGGCAACACAACATTCGCGAGCTTTAATGAGGAGGTGGGCCCCCGAGCTAGTCTGACACTTCATTCTAAGGAAGTTCAATGATCTCTTATTTTTTTTTGGGGGGGAACACATTGGGGACAATGTGTAGTCTATGTGTGGGGGTGCATATAGTTTTATATGTTTTATTTTTCTTTCTTTTATGTTATTTTGTGTTCTTATTTTTAATTTTTTCGTCTTTTTCAAAAACAAATTCAAAAATACCAAAAATATATTTCATTTTTTATCTTTTATTTTGTGTAATTGCATGGTGCTTAGACTACAATTAGGTAATAACTCATTAGTCATATATATTGAAGAAGTACATAGAATTTCGAAACTTGTAAATTTTGAATGATACTAGATAATTTGCGAGTAGGGATCAATGTCTTGTGCTTAACCATTTCTAGTACTTGAACCCATTTTAAGTGTCATTTGTTTCAATTCCAAATCATCCTAAGCCTCAGAATGCTACAAGCTCAGAAGACCTTTGGTACCCAAATAAGTTACCAACATAATAATTCGCAAATAGATAACATTTGTTTGAACAAATATGACCAATTCTTTTTAAATATCTATGAGCAATCCGTATAAATTATTTTGATGGATAACACTTGTATATATGTTCATTTCCATTACCTCTACATATATTGACATTTTAACTTAGTTAATTAATTATGTTAGCATTAGGAACAAACAATTCAACTAGATATCACTCCTAAGTTGTATGTGAGGTAGTTCTCGTACGAGTTCGATGTCTTACCGCTATGTGACTTAATTGCCTGACTTAGTCCAAGAGTCTTCTTTTATTTTGCATGTTTAGTGTGTTTGCTTAAGGACAAGCAAAGAGTTAAGTGTGGGGGAGTTTGATCTACCATAATTTGATATGAAAATTAGGCTTTCTCAACATACTTGAGGACCTTATTCTCAAGCAAACTAGCCTTTTTTTCCATAGTTTTTTTAATTTTTAGATTTTAAGTTAATAAGTGTAAATGCCTTATTTTTACACATTTTGAGACCCAAATTGGTCAATAGTTCCATTACAGCCTTAACATACGGTTGAGTAGTGTAGGGATGTATTGGAAGCTAAAATCGAGTAAGAGCGACACCGAAGGAGAGGGTATTGCGATATACAAACCTTAGAATTGTGATACCTCCAACAGACTCGATCTTTGAGACCACCCTTTTGTAGTATTGTGATATTCAATTTAGATATGGCGATATTCACCCTCCAAAAAGACCCTTAAGTTCGAAACTGTCTAAGGTATTGCGATATCCTCTTCTTTGGTATTGTGATTCTGATATCGTAAGGAGACAAAATTGGACTAAAAGGGTAGTCTTTGTCCACCTGAAGCACCAATCAATGAAGGTCCATTCAAGGGTGTTTTCGGCACACAAATTTGGTCAAAATAGCTTCTATATCAACCAAAATTTGGCTGAGAGAGAAAAAAGGTTACATTACATTAGTTTATGCTTAGTTTCTTTATGTTTTCTTTTAGTTGTTTCTTCATCTTCTTCTAGGGGATTTTATTTTCATTTTATTAGTTGTAGGTTTTACATTTCCCAACAAATTTTATTCTTGTTTTAATTATTCTTATTATTAGTTAAGTTAGATATAGCTTAGGTTTATTTACACTTTTAGTCCCTGTACCTTTGTTGTAAGACATTTTTAGATTTAGTTTAATGTATTCTAGCTTTTTTACTTTGCACTTATTAGTGTTTGTTCCTTTTATGTTTCTTTCTTTAGGTTTTCTTATTGAATGCTTTTCTTTATATGCCTTTTAAGTTTTCTTACATAAAAATCTCAACATTTATATTTTTCTCAAGCTTTGCTTTAGTGGCTTTTCTTTACATTCCTTTTAAGTTTTCTTGCACAAAAATCTCAACTTTTATATTTTTTTCAAGCTTTGCTTTAGTGGCTTTTCTTTACATTCCTTTTAAGTTTTCTTGCACAAGAGGGTTGGTTGATGAAGATGTGGTGAGATAATTTATGGATGAAAGACTAAATCATAATAAATTGGACTAATTTAAATGAACTTGAAATCTTAGGATTGATGACCCTAAGGGAACATTTAGGAGAGTGAGCCCGAGGGGAGATCTTGTTAGGCACCAATTAATTAGTTCTAGGTTAATTGGTGAGATCGAGATATAATTTAGACTAATTTGTCTAACTTGCTAAAGTGGAGATCGAGAGGTAAAACGGAGCCATTTTGGGAGTTTAAGCGATATGGATCCCTAATTCGATAATTAGTAAACCACATCAATATCAACCAACCAACATTTGTTATTTAGTTGTTAGTTTAGTAACTTTGCATGTTTCACAATTTAGTCCCTAATAGTTAGATAGTAAGTTAGATTAATTTCCTTTGATTTTATGATTTGCGGTAATACATCTTTTTGCGATTAGTTGGTTAGAATCTTTCTTTTACACGCACGTCATTTAGAAAATTTTCTATCCACGATTCTCCTGAGTTTGATCCTTGGAATACTTTAGTGTTCCTTTGTAACACTACAAATATTACAACTGATCTATCACAAGTTGTAAAGCCATAATTTTTATATTGTATTTTAATTCCCAAGTGTTGATCCTTCATACCTCTCTCCCTATTTGTTCGTGAGGACAAATAGAGAGAGGAGTGGTCAATATCGTATTTAATGTTTGCAGATAACAACTTCATTTTCATCAGTGCCTTTGAAGGGAAGTGTAGTGTTATTAAGCATATCTTGTCATATTATGAGGAAGCTTTGCGACAAGCTATCAACTTTCAAAAATCAACTATTATGTTTTGTTGGAATATGCCTTTATAGATTCATAATCCAATCATGATATCATTGGGTGTGTTTCTGGCTTGCTCATGGTTGTTACCTTGGGCTTCTGTCTTTTGTGGGGTGGAATAAGCATCAAAATTTTTGTTTTATTAAGGGTCAGCTGCGAAAGAGAATCTTTAGCTAGAAGAATAAGCTATTTTCTCTGCCGGGAAAGGAAGTGGTCCATAACACTATTGCTTAGTCTATTCTAGTATACAATATGAGTGTTTTTTGTTATCTAAATCTCTACATGATGAGTTACGGAAGCATATGAATTCCTTTTGGTGGAATTTTAATGGAAATGGCTCATAAGGAATTTGATGGGCTTCATAGTACAGTTGAGCATGTTGGAAAACATTCGGTTCAAAGATGATTTTCTTGCACAGTATAAAATTAAAATTTTAAAAATCTAGCCGGTTTGTAATATGTATAGTAATAAACCTTTTACCAAAATCACACACGTGTTTTTAGCTAGATGAATCCTTGTAATTCTTTCCTTTCAACCAAATGGCCTTCTCCGCTATTGTCGTACCACGAACTACTTCGAGTGTGGGTTCGAATGAATTTGAATCAAACCCAGAACCAAAAAATGGTTAATTTACTTTTAGTGGGAAAGAAAAATTCTCTCAATAGAAATCGATAGAATTTTTGTTCAGGAAAATAGAATTTATACTTAAAAAATAAATATAACATCCCTAAAATCGAGGGTTAGTAGAATCGAGTTTGTGACTCGAGAAAGATTGGCCATGCTCTAATTTTTGAGATTATCTATGCATTTTTAGGAAATAAATAAGGTATTGGTTTGTTTGCTAAGTGTTAGTGAAGCGTTCCTTGAAACCCAAGTTCAAATCCCTTCTCTCTCACCATTTTTACTATTTTGCGAATTTCGCATCAAATCCTAGTATGTGACAGTCTTTGTAACAAACCATTTTTAATGAAATCGAAATAGTGGTTTTGAGACCACAAACCTGATGAGTAAATTATTATTTTATTATTATTTTAACGTATACGGGATGTTAGTATGTTGCATTAAAATTTTGTTAAGAAATTTTGATGTTTGCGTGATTAATTAAATGAAAAGGAGTGACTCATAAAAAGTGAAGAAGTAGAGTTCTATTAGTTAAAGGAGTCAAATAGATATAAAACCTTGAAGTAGGTGGATTTAAATGGTAATTATACCCTTTCTAAAGCTAGTGGACAATTATGGACACAATTTAAATGATTTTTAAGGTTAATAACTAAGGTTAAAAAGGTAATTTAATAATTAAGTTAAAGTAAAATACGGTAAAAATATAGTATCATCTTCTTGAATGCATTTTTCCACCAAATTTAGAGAAGGAAAACTCCATTTATGCACTTTGAAGGTTCTACTATGTTCAAGTCTTGCATGTAAGTGATTTTGAACCCCATTTTTAATGATTTTTATGTTTTTGAGGTCATTTTAGCTTATTCTAGCTAGCCCAGGGATCAATTTGTAAAACTATTAAACATTGAGGATTATTCCATGCTTTGTTTTGTATGATTCTTGATGTTTAATGATATATTATGAGTCATTGTTGATAAATAAACAAGTTTTGTAAAGTGAATTTTGATGAAAATTGCATTTAGGGACTTTTTTATAAAAATAGTAAAAGTTCATGGAAAATTAATGAAATAATGGTTTGTATGGATTGGTTTAGGTTCTTAGAGAAATCGGTTAACTTGAAAGGAGGATTAAAATGCTTAGATTTCAATTTATGAGCTTAAGAACTAAATTGTGAAAAGTTAAAATGTTAAGGCCAAACTGGTAATTTTGCATAAATATGAATTGTGGACTAATTGAATAATAGAAGTATTAAATGGACTAAAATTGTCTATTTAGATCAAGATAGACCACATACAGATTTAAATCAAGGAAAAGCTAAGGCCTCGAATTAGCTCGATTTTGTTTCTACGCCCTAGTCGTCGAGGTAAGTTCGTGCGTACGGATTCCTATATTCATGTTATTCAATTTTATGTTATCATGTATTAATAATGCTATTGAATGATGTATATCCAAATTAATATCATGACGATAATTGAGTCCCGGTTGAACCGTAGGAATTCGTAGGATACAAATGACATGTCATTAAGGATTTCATGTTTCGAGTGCTGGTCTTAAATGTCCTCTACCTATGGCTGAGGTCCTGCATTTGTTTTGGATACTCCACATCTTGTGTGAGTAGCATAGTGTAGCTTACATTCTGACCCACAACTCGTGTGAGCAACGATGTAAAGGAAAGGTTATGATTACATGTTTAAGCACACTTCGTGTGATCTTTCCCGAGTGTCCGATAATATTCTTGTTGGTTCAAAGGGCATGACAAGGAATTGAAAAGGTAAGTTTTCAAATGGAATTATGCATATGCTCATGAAAAGGATGTATGGATCAAATGATGTATTTTCTTATGGAAATGGTTTATTATGTGGATAATCTAAAAGAGTTATGTATAAATGCACTAAATCTATTGATGATGATGTTTAGGCTTGTACCAAGCTTATGGTTAAGGTTACTTTATGTTTATACCTATTATTATGTAATGAAATGGTAAGCTGTGTTTCATTTTCTACGAACTTACTAAATATTATGTGCTTACGTAGTTTCTTTCCTATGTTTTATAGATCATCGGAAGCTCGTCGGAGACTTATCACACTATCCAGAATAAATATCAGTAATTTTGAATGTATTGATCAAGGTTATAATGGAATGTATAGGTGAACTTGCAATGGTAGATAGTTGAAAGATTAGTTGATGTTTTGGTATGTATAAGTTATCTTGGTTGATGTAACTTGATGCCTTGCTAGCTTTTTTCATTGTGACTATATCATGTTGTATGTGTTGAATGGCTCAAATGGCATGATTTTATTTTATTTTTGTAATGGAATGGTAATGGTCAAATTGTGGCATATTTGGTAAGTATTAGAGCTAGTAGCTGATGATTTCAAATGTGATAACATATACATGATTAGGAAAGTTTTGGATAAATGCATTTGAGGTGCCTTGACTGGCATATTGGTTGGTTGATTTAGGACTCTTGAACTGGTCATTATATGTATGTTTTGGTAAGGTTTTGAAGCCTTGATTATGTGCACAAAAGGCCTATAGGTGTATGTATGTTTTGGTGTTGCAAATGGCTTCATTTTGGGAAATTTTATGTCCATACGGCCTGAGACACGGGCGTGTGACTCAGCCATGTGTGACACATGGTTTGGCGACACGGCGATGTGTCTCCTATAGGTTCCTTTATATACAAGTTAGTCAGTTACATGGCTTGGTACATAGGCGTGCGACACGGCTGTGTGACCTTACTCAGAGAGTTACACGGGTGAGGACACAGGCTGGGACATGGTCGTGTGTCCCTAGTTCTAAGGTTACACGGCCTGAGACACGGGCGTGTGTCTCAGCCGTGTGAGGCAGACGGACATGTGACCCTTGCAGTCAAATTTTTTTAACTTTTTCATAGACTTTCCAAATGTTTCCATATTTACGGTCTTAAGGGCTCTATTTAGGGACGATATGTATGTGAATAATTTTTTTATAATGTGTTTATGATAATTTATGAAATGTAAGTTTAAATGTTTCGTTTGTTCGGTAATGCTCCGTAGCCCTAATCTGATGACTAATATAAGATAGGGGTCTTACAGTATTTTTTTTAAAATAAATATTGGAAATTTATTTCAAGAATTAGGAAATAGCCCAATGGTTAAAACAAATATGAGAAAGCATGGAAATTAGTTTAAGGTCCCAAGTTCGAATCTTTTCCCTTGCAAAATCCCTTATTTTTTTTAATGTGTGTGACGTCCATACCTTTGAACCCTAAGTATAAATACAATTTTTTCTTGTATTTTTCAGCCTTTAAGTCATTTTTTCCCTACCCTAGCCATTCACCCTCTTCCTCACCTCTTTTCTCTTCAATTTTCTTTCTTTCTTCCCTTGTGTGCTGTCGCCCAAGCCACCAAGATTCATCATCAATTTCTATTCCTTTTGCAAGAAGTTCTTGGACCATTATTCTCCTATTCTTTCTGTCATTTTATCATAAAATTTTCAGCCTTAAATCTAAAATTTTAGCACTTAAGATCGGCTTCCATTGATGCCCTAAAAGAACTCTATTGTCGCCCCTTTCACCTAACTTGTGTAAGTTCTAGTTTTCTTTCAACTTCTTGATGAATATTGTAAGTAAAAAATCCAAACATACAGATTTAGAATTTAGGTTAATTTTAAAGATTTAATGGGCATTTTTCTAGATTTTTAATAGATTTCAAAAGTGGTTTTAAATCAACCCCGATTTTGCAACCATTGGTGGTGCTGCACTGCGCCTAGAGGGACAAAAGGGGGCTATTTCTTCTTTAATTTCTTTTCCATTTTTTTCTAGAAACATCTTTAGTTCTTGAACTGTAAACCCCTAACCCGTATCCGTCGTTAGAATAGGGTTATGGAGCATTATCAAAGTTTACATTTTAAAACTATCAAAAATTTTAAATATGTAATTCACAACATCAATCATAGAAAAATCAATCAATAGCATATATATTGTCCCTTATACGAGCCCTCAAGACCCTAAAAACACATTAGAAACGAATCGGGACTAAATCAGAAACATATAAAGTTTTTAGGAAAAAGATGAAAATTTTCAAACTGTAGGGGTCACACAGCTATGTAGCCAGGCCATGTGACTCACATGGCTGAGACAAACGCCCGTGTTTTAGGTGATGTATCAGCCCGTGTTCGTGCCCTTGTAACTCTCTAACTTGGGTAACATGGCCAAGCCACATGCCCATGTGCTAAGCCGTTTACTAAGCTGAGTAACTACCCGACTTGCAACATTTTGAAAGCTACAGGGGACACACGGCCGTGTCGCATGGCTGTGTGTCACACATGGCTAAGACACACACCCGTGTCCCTGGCCATGTGGACGAAAAGTAGGACATTTCCAAGCCATTTTTCTCACCCAATCATGCACACACCTACCACCAATTTTTCACATGTACGCAAGCATTCAAAATGCACCAAATAATGCATCCACAAGCTAAACCAATAAGGTATATGTGCATACAACTGATATGCCCAAAAGGCACCTCAATCACAGCAATTAAACATTTATAACCATATGCATAGTTAAACCAAAAGTTCAATCAACTTATAACTAAGTTGGCACTTTCTTTACCTATCAAATTCACACCAAAAATACCAAATTGGCCATTTGACATTTAACACCATTAGCCATATATGTCCACTACATTCCAAATACCAAAATGACCATATTCAACCATGTCAAAGAATATTCCATTACACACATTTTAAATGCCATTTCAACTTCTATCATTTAAGCATCATAAAGACTATAAAATCAACAATCATAAGGTCACATATATATACCAACATAACAACCATTTCAATCACTCAAAATACCATAATTACAAGCCAAAACATAATGGTTATAAATCAACCAAAACACCTATACATGAGCATATTTAACCAATTATCACTGAAGTTGTTTTCATGCCAAAACATTACAAAATTGATACATAACAATCAGACCAATTATGGTCATTTCAAAACATACACTGATTTGACCATAGTAACCATAACCAACAAGCAATCAATAGTACCTTAAGTACCTCAAATCCAAGGCAACATTTCATGCCATAATCATTAACCAAAATGACA
>JABFAF010279272.1:4563-14721 GCA_013677275.1 Gossypium schwendimanii | reverse complement strand
TTATTAATCAAGCCATTTAATCACTTAATTATTATAATTAGCAAGTTTTGCACCTTTTTCAATTTAGTCTTTTTTTTAATTAATTAACTATCATAACGTTAAAATTTTTCAATGAAACTTTAATCCTACCTTAATTGAACTCCGTAAATATTTATAAAAATATTTACAGCTCGATTTATAGAAAAGTTGTCTCGATACCTCACTTTCTAAAACCACTTGACCTAATAAATCATTATAAAACACAAATTACAATTTCAAAAACCTTTTTAAAACCATATTTGACTTGTAAACATTAAATAATAATATTTACAAACTTACTCGCTGAATTTGGTGGCCTCGAACCACTATTTCTGCCGTCACTGAAAAATCGGGCTGATACAACTCTCCTCCCTTAGGAAATTTCATCCTCGAAATTGTTAGCTGAAAATAGATTTGGATACTGTAATCTCATTGATTCTTCAGTTTCCCAGGTAGCTTCTTCAGAACCATGTCGATGCCACAAGACTTTTACTAATGGTACTCGTTTATTCCGCAATTCTTTGACTTTCCGTGCTAAAATTTTCACTGGTTCCTCCAAATACATCAAATTTGGCTGTAGCTCAATCTCACTATGAGAAATCACATGTTAAGGATCAGATCTGTACCGTCTCAGCATCGATACGTGAAACACATTATGGATTTTCTCAAGTTCAGAGGGCAAAGATAATCTATATGCTACAAGGTCGATTCTTTTAACAATTTCATGCGGTCCAATAAATCTTGGACTCAGCTTTCCCTTCCTGCCAAACCATAACACTTTCCTCCATGGAGATACTTTTTAGAATACGCAATCACCAATAGCAAATTCTATATCTTTTCTCTTCAAATCCGCATACCATTTCTAACGATTAGATGCAGCTTTCAAAACTATCCTGATTAATCCAAACTTTATCCTCAGTTTCTCGGATCAAATCAACTCCTACCATTTTGGATTCACTCAACTCAGACCAATACAACGGTGTTTTACATTTTCTCCTGTAAAGAGCTTGAAATGGTGTCATTTTTATACTAGATTGATAACTGTTATTATATGCAAATTCAGCTAACTGTAGATACTTTTCCCAAATACCTTCAAATTTAAGTATACAGCATCTCAACATATCTTCCAAAATCTGAATCACTCGTTCTAATTGCACGTTAGTCTGTAGGTAAAATGTTGTGATGAAATTAAGCTTAGTGCCTAGAGCCTCATAAAGTTTGCTCCAAAATCTCAATGTAAATCTTGATTCTCGATCTGAAATAATGAATGTCGAAACTCCGTGTAATCTCACAATCTCAGATATATATAGTTCCGCTAATCTCTCAAGTGTGAAGTCTATTTAGATTGGGATAAAATATGTCGATTTAGTCAATCTATCAACAATCACCCAGATCGAATCTTTCTTTCTCAAAGTTATAGGTAGGCCGGATACAAAATCCATCGTGACTCGTTCCCAATTCCATTCAGGAATCATAACAGGTTGTAGTAAACCCGTTGGTACCTAATGTTCTGCTTTCACCTACTGACAAATCAAACACTTAACTACAAATTCACAAATTTCCCGTTTCATACCTAGCCACCAATACATCTATTTCAAATCACAATACATATTCGTACTACCCGGATGAATAGAGTATGTGCTACTGTGAGCTTTAGAAAGGATATCATTTTTCAAATCTAAATTACTCGGAGCACAAATTCTATTACGATAACGTAATGTACCACTATCATCAACACTGTACTCTGAACTCAAATTATTCTGAACCATCTATCGCTTCAACACCAATTTCGAATCGTCATCTTGCAATTCCCAAATTCGTTGTATAAACAGGGGTTTCATTCTCAAATCCACTAATATAGAACCATCTTCATTAAGAGCTAAATGAGCGTTCAATGCTTGAAGTGCAAACAATAACGACTTTCGACTAAGTGCATTCGTAACTACATTACCCTTTCCTAGATGGTAATCAATAACCAGATCGTAATCTTTCAGTAATTCTAACCACTGTCTCTATCTCAAATTCAAGTCTTTCTGAGTCATCAAATACTTTAAACTTTTGTGATCTATAAACACGTAACATTTAACTGTAAACACGTAACATTTATAACCGTATAAATAATGTCTCCAAATCTTCAAAGCAAATACAATCACGGCCAACTCGAGATCATGTGAAGGATAATTTTTCTCATGCGACTTTAATTCTTGAGAAGCATAGGCTGCTATTTTTCCTGACTGCATCAGTACACAACCCAAACCATTGAGAGATGCATCACTATAAACAACATACGCTACTCCAGATTCAGGCTGAGTCAAGACTAGAGCTTCCTTTAACATTTTCTTCAACTGATCAAAACTTTTTTCGCACTTATCAGACCAAACAAACTCAAAATTTTTCTATAATAATCTAGTCATCGACGAACAATAATCAAAAAGTTTTTAACAAAGCATCGGGAGTAACCTGTTAAACCAAGAAAACTTCTCACTTCTGAAACATTTTTCGAACTTTTCCAATTTATCACAGCAGAAACTTTGCTTAGATCAACTCAAATCCCATCAGTTGATACCATGTGACCCAAAAATCCAAACTCACGAAGTCAGAATTCACATTTACTAAATTTTACGTACAACTACTTTTCTTTCAAAGTCTGTAGTACGATCCTCAGATGTTGTGCATGCTCGGATTATGTCTTAGAATAGATTAGTATATCGTCAATAAACACAATAATAAATCTATCCAAATGAGGTTGAAAAAGTCGATTCATTAAATCCACAAAAGCAACAGCGGCATTAGTCAAACCAAATGGCATTACCAGAAACTCGTAATGAGTTCTGAAAGCAGTCTTTGGCACATCACAGTCTTTAACCTTCAATTGATAATACCCGAATCTGAGATGTATCTTCAAGAACACTGCGGCACCTTTCAATTGATCAAACAAATCATTGATACGTGGCAAAGGGTATTTATTTTTTATTGTGACTCTGTTCAACTATCTGTAGTCTATACACAATCTCAAAGAACCGTATTTCTTTTTTACAAACAAAACAGCTGCACCCTAGGGAGATATGCTCGGTTGAATAAACCCTCGATCTAATAACTTTAGCAATTGTGCTTTCAATTCTTTTCGTTTAGCTGGTGCCATACGGTACGGTGATATTGATATTGATGTAGTTCCAGGAATCAAATCAATCATAAACTCAACTTCACGATCAGGAGGTAAACCTAGCAATTCTTCTGGAAATACATCAACAAATTCAATAAAAACTGGTAAGTGATCTAGCTTTGATTCTGAATCTCGAGTACCAAGTATATATATTAGAAATGCTTCGTTACCTTTTCGTATCAATCTCTGAGCAAAAAAGCTGAAATAATTCTAACGACATCTTTTGGATCCTCAGACTCAACTGAAATCATCTCTCCTACCTGACATTTCAAATCGATCTGTTTCTGTCAACAGTTTACCACAGCATCATGCAAAGATAAACAATTCATACCCAGGATAACATCGAATTCCCGAAAGGGTAACAACATCAAATCCGCAGGGAATTCACAGTCCTTAACTTTCAGTGGACAATTACGACAGGCTAAATTAACTATCACACTTTGACCTAGTGGATTAGTAACTTGAATATCATAATCAGTAGATTCAACAGGCAACTTCTTTCCCATTACTAATGCAGTGCAAATATAAGAATGAGTTGACCTAGGGTCAATTAATACATACGCAGTAACATCAAAGAGATAGAATATACCAGCAATCACATCTAGAGCAGTAGCTTCCTCCCTAGCTTGAATGGCGTAGGTGCGAGCAGGTGCTTTAGCCTCTGATCGAAAAACAGTATCTTTCATTCCCAAACAAGTAGTTCCAGCAGCACTATTCTGGCCCGAATGTCTACTTTTCTAAGGTTCCAGCAGCACTATTCTGGCCCGAATGTCTACTTTTCTAAGAGGTAGACATTTGCTTTTCTTTCTGATCTTCTTCCTCTTTTGGCAATTTAGGACAATTACGAATAAAATGGTCTGTTGATCCATACCTATAATAGGGTCCCGTTTTACCTCTACACTCACCAAGGTAACATTTTCTGCAATATCTACATTTGGATTTCGGAGCATTTTATACACTACCCACACTATTAGTCGGTCTAGTAAATACTCTGAAATCATCTTGAATCGTCTTATTTTATTCGAATGTCAGGCACTGAGGTAGCTCGACTAAAATCATATTTAGTCTTTTTCGCTGGTAATGCCGAAAATGATTGAAAGAACCTCTCTTGTGAAATTATCGGTTTCGCCTATCCCGTTGTATGTTACGGTTGTACACTTCTTCCAATTTATGTGCACGATCAGACAAGACAAAAAATTCTCATATTTCATTACCTCTAATCATCATTCGAATTTCATCATTCAAACCATCTTCAAATTGGATACAGATTTCTTCTTCAGTAGGCACAATTTCTCTAGCATATTTACTGAGATACACAAATTCTCTCTCACATTCAGCTACTGATCTATTTCCCTGACATAACTCAAGAAATTCTCTCTTTTTCTTGTCCAAATACCTCTTTTTGACATATTTCTTTTAAACTCTGTTTGGAAAAATTCCCAAGAAATTTTCTCCTTCGGTACCACAACTACTATTGTCGACCACCAGCTATACGCTTCCTCTTTTAATAACGAAACAACACATCTAAGAAAATCATCAAGAGAGCAAACCATTTCTTCGAAAACCCTTATTATATTTTGAAGCCAGTACTTAGCTTTAACCGGATCATCCTCAGATCTACATTGAAATTCTTCAGCACTACACTTTCTAAGTTTCTCAATTGGAGTACGTTTATTTGGTTCAATCATTAGAGGAGGTGAAGGTGCAACTAGAGGTACAAAAGGTGGTGTAATAGGGAGTAGAGGTTACTGAGCCGGATTTCTTTCTTGCATAAACTCACTGAACCACTGGTTCATATATCCAAAGAACATATTTTTAAGTTCACATTCCTGAGCCGAAGAGATCGAGACATTACTACTCGTCCCATGTTCAGAAGTCGGTACTTTACTGTTAACCTCATGATTGTAAGCACGTTCAGATCCGTCTGACATATTTACAGTCTATAAGAAAATAAAGGTTAGATCGGATCATACACATCACAATATCACAGATTTACATGGCATGTAATTCTAGACATTTCACATGTTACGCTTAGTCCAAGAATTGACAAAATCGTAGCTCTGATACCAATAAATGTAACATCCCTAACCCGTATTCGTCGTGAGAATAGGGTTACAAAGCATTACCGAGGTTTACGGATCAATCAAATAAAAATTTCTAATGTTTCATTACATATCAATATTCATAATAAAACCAATAAAAATCATATTTAATGTCCCTTGTACAAGCCCTCAAGACCCGACAAACATATTAGAAACAAGTCGAGCTAAAACTCAGAGAATTTTTTAGAAATATTTAAAATTTTCAATACTACAAGGGTCACATGGCCGTGTGGGCATTTGAAATAGGGACACACAATCATGTCCCAGCCTGCATCCGTGCCTGTGTAGCTCTCTGACTTGGGTCACACGGCCAAGCCACATGGGCATGTGGCTTAGCTGTCTGAGCATACAGACTTACACAATTTAAAAGATACAGGGACACACAGCTGTGTCACTTGCCCATGTGGACAAAAATAGGCCAATTTTCAAGCCACATTTCTCACCCAATTAGCATCAACCTAACTCAATATTTTTGGACATCAATAAGCCGTAACAAGGTATTCAAATCAAGCTAAAAATCAAGTCTTAAATATGAATTATCACCACATACAACTAATAAACCCCTAGGCACCTCAAATGTTAACTTAAAAACATATCAACCAAGTATCCAAACTTACCTAATTAATTTACCTAACCAAGCTACCAAAATTCACTACCATTCAAATACTTACATACATATAACACTCACACTGACATCACAATTATACATTAATCTCATATCAGTATGTAAGTTGATTATATAAACAAAATATTATTTATAATATTTACATACGCTAAATTTTGACCAAAATCATACAAAAGCCTATACATGCCATATAAAGCGTATTTAATGTTTCAAAACCTACCGAGATAAGTTGGATAGTGTGACTTGAGTGTTGATCCGATCGTCCAACCTTCTGAAAAATCTACAAAGATATTACACATTACAAATAAGCTTAATGAAGCTTAGTAAGTTTGACAAGTTAAACAAAAATCTTACCGAACCTACTATAACAAGTCAAATAAATAAAAGCATTCATGTCAATTCCCTGTCGTTCACAACTTCAATTGCTAAATACATTCGTATTCAAATCAATATAAAAATAAATACCATGTCTTTCAAATTCATTAAATAAACCACTTTACCGAAATCTTTCCATTCGAAGAACAACTTACGATATGAGTACATCGTCAACAGAAGCACATAAGACCTGGTTCTCTCGAATAAGTCAACAAAAGCTCAAAAGCTTAACAGAAACTTGTAAGAGCTGAATAGAAGCTCGTAAGAGCTAATTCACCCAATTATGGCAAATAAAAAGTAAAACACGAGAGTTCGTAATAAATGCTGAACCTCAGTTTACTAGGGTAAAATTTTGATATCTCCCTCTAATACCATCATACACCAAATTACGAATGTACTCAAATCCTGTGTTCCATTCAAGCTGAATATCCAAGTCAATATTATAATTTCAAGAATAATTAATTTTCCAACAATAGAATAAATGCATAATACCATTCATCTAATTTATACAAATATTAAATTTTAACCGTACGAACTTACCTGATTAAATTGTAGTAACTGTAGAATTTCAAGGATTATTCTACTATTTTTCCTTTTTCATGAGTATCTACGGGATCTTAATCTAAAATATAAATTTATTCATTTATTAGCATATATTCCATTTCCAATTCATTTCACAATTAATCCCCTTTTATTTTTCAAATTTACAAAATTAGCCCAAACTTTTACAATTTTTATAATTTAATCCCTTAATTAGTTAATCTATCAAATTAACTAATTTTCTCAATCAATAATCTATCAAAATATTCTAGGCCTTCATAAAGCCCCTAATAAACCCAAATTCACTATCAAACCCTAATATTTTAACCTTTTTCACAATTTAAACCTAAAATTAATATTTAACAAAATCACTTTATAAAATCATCATACAACACAATCAAAGCTCTAAATCCATGTTATTCATCAAAAACATCCAATATTTATCAATGAAAAATTCCAAAATTTTTAATAAAATAAAAAAAGGTATGGTTTAGTTGGACCTAATTGTAACAATCTCACAAACATAAAAATTACAAGAAACGGGTAAGAATTGAAATCACATGAAGCAAAAATATGAAAACCCAACTTAAGCTCTCTCTCTTATGGCTGTTCTAGCTGAAAATTGAAGAAGAAATGTCTAAAAAACCTTTAAATTCAATTTGTTTTATTTTTAATTTCATCAAAATTACCATTTTGCCTTTGAATCATTTTATTTTATTATTTTCTCATCATATGCCACCTCATCTTTTAATTCAGGTTTATTTATTACTTAAGTCATTCTTCTTTTATTAATCAAGCCATTTAATCACTTAATTATTATAATTAACAAGTTTTGCACCTTTTTCAATGTAGTCTTTTTTAATTAATTAACTATCGAAACGTTAAAATTTTTCAACGAAACTTTAATACTACCTTAATGACACTCCGTAAAACTATTTACAGCTTAGTTTATAGAAATGAGATCCCGATACCTCACTTTCTAAAACCACTTGACCTAATAAATCATTATAAAACACAAATTACCATTTCAAAAATCTTTTTAAAACCATATTTGACTCGTAAATATTAAATAATAATATTTACAAAACTTACTCGCCAAATTTGGTGGCCTCGAACCACTATTTTTTATATCACTGAAAATTGGGCTGTTACACACTTGGTTTAATTTGTCTAACTTCTGATAATTGGAACTCGGAGCATACTAATGATGAATATATTTACATTACTGCTCATTGGGTTTACAAGGATTGGAAGCTACAAAATAGAATCATAAGGTTTAGAGCTTTATTTCCTTCGTGTGATGGTTTGAACATAGCGAATGAGCTTGTTTTGTGTTTATCTCAATGGGGTATAGACAACAAAATTTTTAGCATCACTTTGGATAATGCTTCTTATAATGATGTTAGGGTTTCTTGTCTTAAAAATTGTTTTCGTGTGAACCGAGCTATTTTGTGTAATGGTGTTTTTTTTCAAGTTAGTTCTTGTGCACATATATTGAATCTTATAGTTAAAGCTGGTTTAGAACTTGCTGATGATGTTGTTGGTAACATTCAAAATGAAATTAAGTACATAAAAAAGCCAGGAATTCGTAGGAAAATATTTTATGATGTGGCCAACAAAAGTTTTCATTTGAATGTGACCAAAAAGTTTTGTCAAGATGTGTGTGTGAGAAGGAATTCTACTTATTTGATGCTTGAATCTTCTCTTTACTATAAAGATGTGCTCGATTATTGGGGCCAATGGGATAAAGATTATCAAATATTTGCACTTTCTAATTAAGAGTGGAGAAATGTTGCTATTCTTTTCAAATTTTTGAAAGTTTATTATGATGTGACTTGTGTTTTTTTTTGTTCTAATTATCCAACGACCAATCTTTATTTTGGAGGAGTTTGAAAGGTTCACAAGTCTTGCTTTGTGACACCCCAAACCTGACCAGGATGGACTGGCCCAAATTCAAAGCGTTAAATTAGCCACCTAAGTGACTCTCCAACTAATAACCTCGCAAGACACACCCCGACCTTATAACACCTCAATTTTATCTATTTATTACTTATTTATTAATGCAGAAGCAATTTGTGAACCAATTTTAAACTTTTTATAAGTAATTTAACCTTAGGCATTATTGTCATTTTACCACCTACGGTTAAACTAACCCAAATTTAGATTTATACATATACCAACCCTCTTTTAGACAATTTATCTAATTCCTAAAAATTTCAGCTTAATCCGAGCTTATTTTCTATGTCTAACTCAAGTTTTATCATTAAGGACTAAATCGTAACAATTTCAAACTATTAGTACTATACCCGAATATTAAATTGAGTGTGTTTTTAACAAATTTTATCGATTACAAGTCTAACCCTAAAATTTTATTAAGTTTCCTTATCATTTAAGGCTCTAATTAGACTTATCAAGTTACAAGACTAACTTGTAATTTAAACAGACTAGAGAACCAATTTAAAAAGATCAAAATTCAAACCACCAACAGTCCACTGTAGTTTTTTTGTGCGAAAAATTTGATTTTAAACCCGATTTTCAGTATTTTAATGGCTAATTAAACCCGATTTAGCTACAATTAAATATCATAAATATTCATACACCTTTAATTGAATTTATTAACACCAATTAAGCCTCTATTAAATAGAATTAAACATTCAATTTCATGCATATCAACCACCGGTGAATTCAAACAATTGGCATACCTTAGTCGCTAGTAAACCATCACATGAAAACTTCATTAAAACAATTTTTAGTGTAAACATCATGCCCCACACACCGTGTTATCAATCACCATACTATCAAGCAATAATACACCGTAAATTATTCAATAATCAAACTCAAGCATGCATATATGATATTATAAAACCATCCAAGATTAAAAATGACCAATTTCCAAGTCCAATTACAACCAAAATTAAACTAAGTCCCGGAAGTTCCACAATGCCCAATTAACATCTCTAAAATGTGTAACTAAATCTCTATAGAGCCTTAATCTTTTGGAACTCTCTTGCTTAGCTCCATAGCTCCTCAATCCCATTGGTTATCTACATGAATGTGAGGGTGTGAGCTTAAAAAAGGTCAGTGAATGTAAATAAAACGACGAGTAAATTATCACCCAAATCATGCTTAAATTGACAACAATCAAATACAAATTTTCAATCACAATATCAATCCATAATAGTTCAATGTCATATGCTCAACCATGTATCAAAAATCATAATTAATAATGGCATATAATCATCAATTTAGCATATGATAACACTTTAGAATAACGTATTTTTATGTATTAATTATGTATTTATTCTGAGTATGATCCTGCTAATTTGAGCTATTTA
>JABFAF010279262.1:0-13235 GCA_013677275.1 Gossypium schwendimanii | reverse complement strand
TAAAATTTCATAACAATTGGACACCTCTAACATGTAGAACTCAACTTTTGCACATTTTACAATTTAGTCCTTTTTACTAAATTGAGTGCCCAAATGTCAAAATTTTCGAACGAAATTTTCAAAAAATCATTTGGTGAAATCATAGAACATAAAAATATAATAAAAATAAATTTTATCATGTCAAATTTGTGGTCTCGAAACCACTGTTTCGACTAGTCCCAAAATTATGATGTTACATCAATTGTAAATTAGTGTACATTTATTTTTTTTTTCTTATTTTGGAACTCTATTTAAGTTTAGTAATTTATGTTATTATAGGATTACGGCCTTAGGAAGGTAAAGGGTGGCTATTCGGATTCTTAAAGTTAGGTGTAAACGGAAGGGTCAACCACACTCGAAAAAACAAGTTTTGCGAAATTGAGGTTCGTGTCGCGATATTGAACCCTTATGTTGCGACACATATCTTTGAAAGTGTCAAGGCTGCCAAAAATAGGGCTATGTCGTGACACCAAACCTTAGTGTCGTGACACGAAACTTTGATGTTCTTGGTTTTAAAATTGCAGGGTTGTGTCATGACACCTAACCTCGATGTTGCAACACTGTATTTTGAACCTAATTAATTTTGACAATTAGGGTCAGTGTCAAGACACTGCAACCCAGTGTCACGACATGAAGGAATGAAACAAAAATTTGGAGCATTCAAAGTTTGGTGTTGTGACACCCATACCTCTTGTCGTGGAACCGACGTTGGGATTGCAACTGTTTAACCCAAATCATGCTCAGCTGGCCAGGTTCCCTATTTAAACCTAAATGTTTTAGCCCTAATTACTTAACTTAAAACACTCTAACCAGCCATCCAAACCCTCTTAGACTAGCGACACCTCTCTTCTTCTCTGATTGCTCTCTCTTTCGCATATCCGTCTTCTCTTCTTGCTTCTATATTATTGACTTCTCCATTGTTTAGAGCACTCCACATCGAGCATTGTACGTCAAAGCGATGAATATTATGAAATGTTACTAAACTTTTAATAATCTTTACTTTGTCATATTATTTGCTTTTAGATTAGTTTGTTGTTAAAAATTTTAGTTAGATTTATTTTAGAATGGAAATGTGGTATAAATAATTGGTGCCTTATTGAGTTGGGTGAGTTGGAACGGTTATAGAAATGAGAATGTTGTAGGTCATAAATGGTATGTATGTAGGGCTAATATATATGTTTATTTTGGGATGATAGTTTCGGTTTGAACCTTGATGAATGTTTACTTCTGAAATGGGAAAAGATATATGAAGATGTGTATGTGATGGTAGCTTGTTAAATGGCATATATATCATCTGGATGTTAAATTTTGGTAGATTTATAATCGTTTGAGCTTGGTTATATGTGACATGTTGACTGTCTATAAATGAGTTATCGTTTATAGTAAAAATAACACACCAAAAATATGTAAAATTAGAATGGTGATGTCCACAAGTATACGAGTCAATTTGTAATATAAATTGTGTACAACGGAACACAAGAAGTATTCTGAGGATCGTACCTAATGAAGGATGGAATAAATATATAAAAACCTTTTTAGAATAATAAGTCTAAATAGTAATAATTAATTCCTATATTACGAAAAATCATAAAAGGGATTAATAAGAGAAATTAAATAACTAAACTAAATAAACAGGAAAATAAACAAACGACTGAAACCAATGAAACCAATTAGGAAGATTAACTCGTTTCAGGGTTTGTAATTAAATTCAAATTATGTTTTAGGGTGGATTAGCTACCGATTAACCAATTATTACCTCCCGCCCTCTAACTAATTAATCTATTGGTTAATACTCGCTTATCTTTCAAAATCACTTTCTCAACAAGGATAACTACGATTTAGTCGGTTTGACTTATCTTCTAATCTCGTCTCACCTATGGTTACTTCCTAGGGTTGTCAAACCTAGGGTTTAAGAACACGTAATCTATACAAACTAATCCTCTTGAAAAACCCTAATCCTCTATTTATGACATCCCTATCCACTTTTTAATCTCCCCTAATGGATTTAGCAACTCATGTTATTCATAATCTTAATCTCAATTGAAATAAACATGTAAAGAACATGAATAAATCAAAAGAGAAAAGAGATTAGAATAATCCTGGATTGATGTCGAGTAGAGCATAGAGTAGTAAATCTCTTGATCAAAATAATAAAATATGTCACTTTCAAAGAAGAATTAAACTGAAATACTTTAATAATATAAAAAAAACTCTTAGATTGAAACTGATTCCAAGAGGAAAAAAAAGTTTAGAAAAGTCGAAAGAAAACTAAATCTAGTCATATTCCTAAACTACTAGGGTTTTTTATTGCATCTAAGATGACTTAGTTACATCAAACCCTAAGGTCTTATTTATAGAGTGTTGGCATCCTAAATTAGGTCTTAGATACATCTTAGGTTTTGATATACAGTTGACTGTGCAGACGAGAATAGCCTTGGTATATTTTAACATCACGTTAACCTATGTTGCACCATACAAGGTCTATGGCACAACATGATAGGTGAATTTTGTCTCCTTGGTTCCGTTTCACGCTTTGACAGCTTAGTAAACTTATACATCACTCATCCCTTGCTCTCACATCAATTGGGCCTATAAATCATCATCCTACACACTTTATTCATCACATCAACACTACCTAAGGCCCGTGTCTGCCTTATAGGTCACAACACTCACAAATTGTGTTAAAAACACTTATTTTTACTTATATTTAACCCCAAGTATGAACTACCAAAAAAATAATATAAAATACTAAATTTCCTAGAAAACAAGCTCCTTAAGTGCAACAATAGACTGAAATAACTACTACATTTGACGACAAGTCAAATACCCCTACACTTAAGTCTTTGCTTGTCCTCAAGCAAACTAAAAAATATAAATCAAAAACTAAAAACAAACTAAATTGAAAACAAGAAATAAACAAGCAAAGAAAAAAAATGTACAAGACAGTGTAAATAAACATATAACTTTAGAATGATATACAATTGACTCACAGCTTCTAAAGTTAGACGAGTTAGTTCAATAAATTATAAACCAAACAAATAAAAGAATGTTAAGTATAAGGTTCCATCAAAACAAATATAGAAATATACACGTATGTTCAAATTAATATAAGTGGTAAAAATATCAAAACTTGGCACAATTTCATCCACATAAGGTACTACCTAAGTTACATAGGACTTTTCGACTTGTAACATTCTGTGGCTTAGGTTGGTTTGGAATTCAAAGAAAAGGCTCGATTAATTGGTTAAGTACGAAAGTAGTTTGACACATGATATTGTCCTTGATACTCCTCCAAGTATACATGTAGCTCACTACCTTATATTCACTTCCCTCACCTTCCTTATTTCTCTATTTACTATGGCATCATATAGTATTCATGTGTACAATCATCCGAGCTCGTAATATGTTTTTTCGAACAAATGTGAGCATACTATTTTTCCATTTCACTTTGCTTTTATTCTTTTCATCGAGATTTTCTCAATTTTTTTCTCCAAGCTCAAAATTCTTATACTCACTATACCATACAATTCATTAGTTCACTCATTTTTTTCTCTTTTCGAGACCACCGTGATGTATCTACCTAATCCCTCAATAGCAATGGTCGGACATCTAAATCTGTGTAAGGGTCAAGAAATAAAGGATCACATAGAATATATAATAAGCTTAGGGTTTCAATTATAGCTCATTAAAAAAATTGATCAGGGATTCAAAATATGTACTAGGGAAAATATTTACGAGATAGCTTTTAGGCTCGAGAAATTGTCTACCAAACAATGCCTTAGGTCGTCCCTAGATAATTCTATACATGGATTAAATCGACCAAGCCTATCAATCTCTACAACTTATAATTCAATTAAACATGCATGTTATTTATATACCTATTTATCATGTGGTATACTTAACACCTTAAATTTATTTACAGTGTAATAAATTGAACTAATAGTCTAAAATAAAAAATTTAGAGTCAATTATTCTGAAACTAAAATTACAATTTATTCACAAAATCCTATTAACATGCTTCTAACCAATCGCTTGTATTTCTACAAGCTCAAGCACATAGAAAACATGCAAGAATAAAAATTTAAAAACTACTAAAATTTAGAAAAACAAAATAATAGAAACATTTACAAGTTTTCCTTAGTCACCCTGACACTTTATTTGGCACATTGTCCCTAATGTGAAATAAAAAAAGAAAGAAAGAGGTTACGCAGTTGACGTGATTCGTGCAACTCAATTGGTGGGACTCATCCTCCTCTTGGTTTTGGCTTAAAAATGTAGTGTCGCAAAAAATTTAAGGTTTCTACTAAGAAAAATGCAATATATATAATACCAAAATTCTACATAATTAAAATCAAAACAAACCAATAACAACCATCCGAGATAAAAAATAAAATACAATGTCCAAATTAAAAATAAATTAAAATTTGTCAAAAACTAGTTGAAATCATGCTCTGACTCATCTCATCATCTTTTTCCTCGCTCAACGGTGGAAATCTCACGAACATGTTTGGTAATGGTGTTGGTGTCGGCCATCCATTTTTTTGCGTAAGGCAAATCAAAACATCACCCATGTCTTGCATCCAATGCATTTTCCATTCAAAAATTGACATTTCTGTCAATCTCATCATCCGTGACGTCTATGCTTTCGTCTTTCTCTTACCCAACCTTTGGGGACCCCTTCTATGCTTTTTGCATTGTTTGGCTTCTTGCTTTTGTTTTCTTTGGAGTTCAATGAACTACCGTACATGTTGTCCCAAATTATGATCTTTTTTGGTAGCATGAATGGTTCAATAGGTGACATGGGAACTCCAGCTCATCTCCATAGGGCTATGATCAGGTGCGGAAAGTACATACTTTGTTTGTGACTCTGTATGCACTTCATCATCTCTTCATTGATCTAATGGCCGATAAAAATCTATTCTTTCTGTAAAATTGCATAAAGCGTAATCGCTCTATATGCAGTGACGTTAGAAGCATTGTATGTAGGTGCCAAAAGGATGCAAATAAATTGCATCCATATTTTTTCCATCGGAAACATGATGGCTGTGTTGAATTTTAAGGGCACCCCAGTGTTGGCATTGCGAGTCCACTCTCCACAACCCTCCATCAAATAGTTGATTATTCCTTCCATTCTAGCTCCTCAAATATGGATAAATTTATATTTTCTAGGTAATTAAGGGAATAATATGGTGCATCATAAAACTTGCATATTTCTCATGACTCGATCAACGCTTCTTTTCCTTGAATAATGAATTGGGTAATCATCTTACCCTGATTTCTATGGTTTACCTGGTATTTTAGGGCGGCATACAATTAATAAGCTATTGTGTCAACCATCAGTTTGGTTAGGTTGGCACAAAATTTATTCCAATAGTGCTATCACACAAAGTCCCAAATCACATAATAGGTAGACATGGTGGGATTGAATCCATGTTCTTGAATTAACAATCGACCACTCATTTGGAGATAGATGGAAACACAAAAATATACACACTTTTTCATGCCCTTTTTTAACTCAAATTCATCCAGTTTCGCTAAAATTTTTGTCGAAAAATATATAATAATTATAAAATAATTAAATTACACTAAAATTATGAACTAGTTTAATTTTAATTAATTTTATATCAAATTTTGATTAATTTTAATTATTTTCGACAGATTTGCACAAAGGCCAAAAAACAGCTCGAAAGACACTAATAGAAGTGCAAAACCAAGAAGCATTTTTGAAGCATCAAGGCGAATTGATTTTTTTGCCTAATATGGTCCAAATTATGTGTATTAATTCATAATATAAATAAGTTTAATTTTAATCCAATTTAATTTGGGTTAAGTAATTATGAAAAGGGGTCCAGTTGAGCTGAACCGAGAAAACCGATCCAATCGAGCACTGGGCAGCCCAAAACTGTCCCCCATGTTGACCCAATCAGCTTGTTTGGATGATTATTTAGCTTGTAAAATGGCCCTTTAAGACTCTTTCAATTTACATTCAAACCCCTCCACTATTCACGCCTTTCAAGATTTGCCCCTACCTAAAAATAGCATGTTTGAAATCTTCAAACATGCCACATGTGTGGCCGACCATGGGGGGAGTCCTTGGCTATTGATTTTGGCTATTTTTAGCATTCTTCTCAATTTACAAATACCCCCTTGGCTGCTCACTTCAAACACATCTCAAAACCATTCATTCTTCACTTCTCTCTCACTTTTCTCTCTTCATTACTCTTCATTTCCTTACCCATACCCTTACCGATTTCACCTCTTGAAAAAGAGTCATTCAACCACCATTTGTACTAGCATTCAAGTGTTCGTGGAAGCCTCAGTTCAACAAGAACAAGAAGAGAAGGAGGAGTGGAGCAAACTAGTCAAGCCTCAGAGAAACACTGGATTTTATTTGTGCTCCCTATCCTTTTAATTTTATTGTTGTTATGATGAACATGTCTATGAATATTTGTGATGTTGATATGTTTAATTTAATTAGTATGGCTTAAATTTAATTCGTGCTAGGTTGATTGTATTTTGTCTATTTCAGTTATTAAAATTGTGTTCGTGTTGTTATAGGCCCCGGTAAGATGTTTAATTAAGTAAAACCATGACTAATTTATTCTTGCATTACAATTGTAAGGTAACTAATGAATTAATTATTTAAACGGATTGAAATTGTAAGTAATTGACACGATACTTAATCAGTGCATGTTTAGTCATCTAAGGTAGCTGAGGGTTAAATTAGAAACGATATCTAACGATACATTTGCCATGCATAACTTGCAAGATTATTGTGATTAAACTGTTTCAAGGTAGAAATAAATTGTTACCTCACGTAATCTTTTATGTGCTCATGAGATTGAATTAATTGTTTGAATTGACATAGAGATATGTACAAGAGATTATTTTAATTTCATAAGTGTTTATGTGCATTAACATATTTGCTTATTAAAATTTGTTTAATTGGTTGAATTGACATAGAGATATAGTCAAGAGATAAATGGATTTTGGTAGGTAAGTATGTTCATAAGTTAGCAAATTACCAAGTTGTCGTGAATTTATTCGTAACAACATAAACATGAGTTTAATAATTCTAAGTTAAAAAATGTAATTAATCTAGCACAATTATGTCATCTTGATTAAAATCATCTTTTGAAATTGTGCATTGTAACTTTTATTGTATTTTTATTTTACTTAGTTAAAATCTTAGTTTTTAATCACCTCTTCAAATCAAAATATTTTTCTTCACCAAAGTGTTTTTAATTGATTGATAAATAATTCTTTTCACAGTCCCTGTGGGTACGATAACTCAACATTTACTTGTCACTTTATTACGTGTTGCAATTGTGTACACTTGTACATTTCCATCGTTCCAATAGAACCTCTCCACTGTCTCATTAGTAAATCAATTGGCATAGAAGTTTTCGGTGTCATTTCTGGGGACTGTTTTAAAAAGTCATTATTTGTAAATTTGTTAATTTTGCATTTTGGTTTACTTTTTGTTCAATTTTAACTTAATTAATTTTTCTGTGTTTATTTCAAACTCTACTCAAAATCCTATCATTATTGCTGATGATAAGGATAAAGCTTTAAGACAGTATGTTGTGCCAGTGTTTCATGACCTTAAACCAGGTATTAGGAGACCCAAAATTGAGGCACAATAGTTCGAGCTAAAGCCAGTCATGTTCCAGATGCTTCAGACTGTGGGCCAATTCAATGGAATGCCTACCGAAGATCTTCACCTTCACTTAAGACTGCTTATAGAGGTAAGTGATTCTTTCAAGTTAGTCGGAGTACCCAAAGATGCACTACGATTGAAGCTATTCCCATATTCGCTAAGGGACGGAGCTCAAGCCTAATTGAACACATTACCACCAAATTCAATTTTCACATGGCAAGAGTTAGCAGAAAGATTCCTCATGAAGTATTTCCTGCTTAGCAAGAATGCTAAGTTGAGGAATGAGATCACTGCTTTCCAACAAATGGATGATGAGTCCTTGTATGAGGCATGGGAAAGGTATAAAGAATTATTACGGAAGTGCCATCATCACGGAATCTCACATTGCATCCAACTTGAGACATTTTATAAAGGTCTGAATGCTCACACGAGGATGGTAGTGGATGCTTCTGCTAATGGAGCTCTCTTTTCTAAGTCTTATAATGAGGCTTATGAAATCATTAAGAGGATTACCAGCAACAAATATCAATAGACAACCAATCGAGTAGTGTCAAGAAGACGAGTCACTAGAATACATGAAGTAGACGCTCTCATTTCACCCACATCTCATGTATCTTCAATATCCTCAATGCTTAAAAATTTTACCACTAATGGGTTTAAAATTTTTGTAGCACAACCACTGAATCAATTTGAAAATGTAGCATGTGTCTATTATGGGGAAGGACATCTGTTTGAAGAATGTCCATCAAACCCAAAATTTGTGTATTACATGGGTAACTAGAACCAAAACCGACGAAGGCAAGGACTACAATCCAATTCCTATAACCCATCGAGGCAAAACCACCCTAATTTCTCCTAGAGTAACCAAAGGTCTGGACCCAGTAACACATATGCCCAACCTAGACCGACCCAACCACTTATTTTTCCCCAACAAGTCCAGAAACAACCTCAAGTTGAACCATACAATGTCTTAGAAAACTTGTTGAAGGCATACATAGCCAAGAATGATGCCTTAATCCAAAGCAAAATAGCTACATAGAAAAACCTTGAAAACTAAATGGGCCAGCTTGCAACTGAACTCAAAAACCGACCACAAGGTGCTTTACCTAGTGATATGGAGAATCTGAAGAATCCTAAGAAGAAGCATTGTAAAGCATTGACATTGAGGAGTGAAAATACATTAAAACCCAACACTGTCGAAGTTGAAGAAGAGCCATCTGATGCTCAAGACTCAGAGGAAGTTCAACTCAGTGTTGAAATTTTAGTTTCACGAAGACCTGAATCTGTAAAATTTGGTAAGGTAACTTTTGAACCAGCTAATTCTAATAAACTAAAAACTTCATTATATGCAGAATTGCCACAGAAGATGAATCAACCAGTTCCAGTAAAGAAGTCTCCACCACCCTACCCTCAAAGACCTCAGAAGCAGAAGCAGGAAGTTCAATTCAAGAAGTTCTTAGACTACTCAAGCAACTTTAGATCAACATCCCATTGGTTGAAGCACTTGAACAAATACCGAACTACATCAAATTCATGAAGGATATCTGATCAAAAAAATGAAGCCTTTGAGAATTTGAAACGGTAGCCCTGACAAAGGAATGTAGTGCATATCTTCAAGATAAACTACCCCTAAAGTTGAAGAATCCTAGATGTTTTACCATATCTTGCAACATTGAAGCAACATATTATGGTAAGGCAGTATGTGATTTAGGTGCGAGTATCAACTTGACGCCCACATCAATATTTAAGAAGTTGGGGATAGGTGACTTTAGACCTACTACACTTGCACTTCAATTAGCAAATTGATCTTTAGCACATCCAGAAGGAAAAATCAATGACATATTGGTACGCGTAGACAAATTTATTTTTCTTGCTGACTTTGTTACTCTAGACTTTGAAGTAGACAAAGAAGTGCCAACCATCCTAGGAAGGCCTTTCCTAGAAACTGGAAGGACCCTTATTGATGTGCTGAAGGGTGAGCTTACATGCCTGTTCAGGACGATCAAGTAACATTTAATTTTTTTAAGCCTATGCGATTTCTTGACAGAATTGTTGATTGTTCTGCAATGTCCAATTTAGAAAAATTAATCATAGAAAAAGAAATCAACCATGTTAAGGACCCATTGGAACAAATTTTGACATCAGACTCTCCAAATAATGAAGAGGAGGATGAATAATTAGCTTTGCTAGAAGCTAATCAAAGGGGATTTAATCCGTAATCCCGCTTTGAATCTTTGGAGTTAGAGAATAGGGATGATGCCCAACCAAAAATGTCAATCGAGGAGCCATCTACATTAGAACTGAAGGTACTTCCTTCACATTTAAAATATGTTTATTTAGGTCATGCTTCTACTTTGCCTATGATTATTTCACTAGAGTTAACCGTTGAACAAGAAGAGAAACTCATCCTACTATTGAAACAATTCAAGAAGGCTACTGGATGGACCATAGTCGATATTTGCAGCATTAGTCCGTCTGTATGCATTTACAAGATCATCTTGAAAGATGGCGAAAATGGGACAATTGATGGACAACGAAGACTGAATCCCATCATGAAGGACATGGTAAAGAAAGAAATCATCAAGTGGTTAGATGTGGGTATAATTTACCCCATCTCAGACAATTCGTGGGTAAGTCCAGTCCAGTGCATGCCAAATAAAAGATTTCTTATGGTCATTGAGAATGAGAATAACGAGTTGATACCGACTAGAACAATTACAAGATGGAGAATTTACATCGATTACCAGAAGCTGAACAAGGCGACTAGGGAAGATCACTTTCCTTTGTCGTTTTTGGACCAGATGCTAGATAGACTCACAGGGCGAGACTATTACTATTTTCTCGATAGATACTCGAGGTATAATCAGATTACAGTAGCACCGGAAGATTAACACAAGACAACATTCACCTGCCCGTACGATACATTTGCATTTAGATGCATGGCATTTGGTTTATGTAATGCAGTTGCTACATTTCAAAGATGTATGATGTCTATTTTTACTGATATGATAGAGAAATACTTCGAAGTCTTTATGGATGATTTTTTAGTATTCAGAGATGCATATGATGATTGTCTAGCCAATCTAGCCAAGGTACTAAGGCGATGCGAAGAAACAAACCTCGTACTCAACTAGGAAAATTATCATTTCATGGTATGGGAAGGTATTATTCTAGGGCATCGAATAATGAGACATAGAGTCGAGGTAGATAAAGAAAAGGTAAAAGTTACTAAGAAACTCCCACCTCCAACATCTTTAAAGTGTTAGGAGCTTTTTGGGCCACGCCGGTTTCTATCGAAGATTTATCAAGAACTTCTCCAAAATTGGAGAATGACACGATGTTTAAATTTGATGAGGAGTGCTTAAGAGCTTTCAAAGATTTGAAGAGTCAGTTAGTTTCAGCACCCATAATCGTCACACCAGACTGGGATTTGCCATTTGAATTGATGTGCGATGCAAGTGAATTCGTGATAGGAGTTGTTATGGGCCAGCAAAGGAACAAAGTTTTTCATCCCATCTACTACGTAAGTTAGACTCTGACAGGAGCTCAACTGAATTATACTGTAACAGAAAAAAGTTACTTGCTATTGTGTTTGCTTTTGACAAGTTTTGATATTATCTTGTAGGTACCAAAGTGAATGTCTATACGGACCATTCGACAATTAAGTATTTACTTGCCAAGAAAGATGCTAAGTCAAGACTGATCCGATGGGTACTTCTACTTCAAGAGTTCGATCTAGAAATTTAGGATCAAAAAGCAGTAGAAAACCAAGTAGTAGACCACTTGTCTAGATTGGAGCTACAAGAAGGGAATTCTCCACTTATACCCATTCAGGAGACATTTCCAGATGAACACATACTAGAGGTAAATCATTTCCATAATACCCCTTGGTTTGTTGATATTGCTAACTTTTTAGTTTGTGGTTAATGCCGATTGATAAGATATATCATTAAAATAAAAAGTTTTTTCACAATGTGAAGTACTATTTTTGGGAAGAACCATACATGTTTAAAAAGTGTGCAGATCAAATGATCAAGAGATGAGTGGCAGAAGATGAAGTACATAAGATTCTACATCATTGTCACTCAACTCCGAGTGGGGGACACTTCAGAGGTACACGTATTGCGGCCAAAGTATTTCAAGCTAGGTTCTTTTGCCCAACACTATTCAAAGATGCATATGCTTACTTAAATAGTTGTGATCAATGTCAAAGGGTTGGAAACGTCACCAACAGAAATGAGATGCCCTGAACAAACATTATTGAGGTAGAATTATTTGATGTTTGGGGTATTGACTTTCTTGGTCCTTTCCCTCCATATTTTGATCACAAACATGTATTGGTAGTAGTAGACTACGTGTCTAAGTGGGTTAAGGTCGAGGCATGTCCAACAAATGATTCTAAGGTTGTGATGAAGTTTTTGCAAACGCATGTGTTCAATAGGTTTGGAACCCCTAGAGCTATCATTAGTTGTGAAGGGTCCCATATTGTGAACAAATGGTTGAAATGGTTACTCGACAAACATGGAGTGAAACACAAGGTTGCCATAGCTTACCATCCACTGACGAATGCGCAAGCTAAATTGGCAAACGAAGAGATCAAAGGCATACTCGAGAAGGTAGTTTGCCCTAATCGACGAGATTGGTCCAAAAGATTAGACGATGCTTTATGGGCCTACAGGACAACATACAAGACACCTTTAGGGATGTCACCCTATAGGTTGGTCTTTGGGAAAACCTGTCATCTACCCTTGGAGTTAAAGCACAAAGCTTACTGGGCTCTCTAACAACTCAACTTGGATCTTAAGCTTGCTAAAGAGAAATGGATACTCCAACTCAACGAGTTAGAAGAATTTTGAATGTTCTCATACGAGAATGCCAAATTACTCAATGAAAGACTTAAGAGATGGCATGACTAGCATATTCGAGTTCGAGAATTTGAAGCAGGTCAGCAAGTCTTGTTATTCAATTCCAGATTAACGTTCTTTTTAGGTAAGTTAAATCACGTTGGTTCAGTTCATTTATGGTTCTCCAAGTTTATCCATATAGAGTTGTCGAACTTCAAAGTAAGGGAGGTAATTTTCGAGTTAATGCTTAGCGCTTAAAAAATTGCTGGGGTATAAAATTGAACAAGATCAAATCTTGTTCATTTTATCATATATTTACTTTTTCTTGTTTTTCTTTTTAAATAAATGGTTTATGGTATATTTTTGGGATTAGTATGTTTAAATAAATTTTGTCTAGGAGATTGAAACTTAAGTGGGACCGCTTGTGACCCCTGCAATCTTTCCTGGGAACTGATTTTAACATAATCTTCCGAGAAATTATTCTCTCAATGGCAAAATAAATTATTAGTTTTTCAAATAACATGGTCAATTTTGATCCAAGTTTTAATTGCAACTCAATTTCAATTTTTCTTTAAGTCTAGGTACTTAATTGAACTATTTTCAAAAGAAATCTAGAATAAATATTTTTAATTTAATTTAATAAATAAGATGATAATAACTAGTATATAATTATATTTATTATAATATATATT
>JABFAF010279256.1:0-13270 GCA_013677275.1 Gossypium schwendimanii | reverse complement strand
TGTTTCTCTAAGTTGTTTCTAGCTATTATGGCCCCAAAGAAGCGTCCTAGGACTAGTGCATCATATTTTAATTCGTCTAGTGAGTTGGAGTCGTCGTTTAGCACTTTTTTCAAGACACACACTCTCGGTATATTTTTAACTCGTATTTTGCATCAAAATATGTATGAGAGGCTAGGAAAATTGATATAGCCATGTTAGAAGCCGTTAGCTTTGCTTATCTCCCTATTTTGCAAAATTGGGGGAGGACGAATTTCTTAAATATTTCCTCGCCAACTTATTTAAATCTTGTTCAAGCTTTATTTTCTAATGCCAAACTTGAACATGATGAGTCCGACAACTCCGTTACTGCCATTACATTATTTTTAATGGGAACTCCCATATGCCTCACTCTCAAAGAGGTTGGCGATTATCTCCACTTACCTTCTGAAGTTTCCTCCGATGAAAAAGGGCATTTTGATCCCTCCTTTTTTGTCTAGTCTGGATTGGCATTTGAACTAAATCTCCAAGATCATGTCTTCCATTTAATTCTTACTTGGAATCTAAGACCTATAAAAAAACATGCCAAGCTTCGAAACATTGATTATTGGTGGTTCGATTGTTTTAAATCCGATAGGCGCATTGATCTTGCACTCAACTTTTTTAATGACATTACAAAAGCTATTGGAAAAGGGATGAACACAAATATCACTTTTCCTCATGGTATTTAATTGTCATATGTTCTTAGGTGATTAAGTATTAGCACTCATGGAGACACCCCCATTTCTTTTAATCAACCTATTAATTATGGGGCTCTACATCATGCAGGATACCGTTTCGATGCTGCCTTCAACACTTGATGAAACATGATCAACGGGGGGAAAATGAAGATGATGATGTCGACGCTGCCTTTGAGGATATTCCAGCTCCAGATCCCGTTCCTCCATTGCCTTATTTGTTGCATGATGCTCAACCCTCCTCCGAGGTTAATAGTGTTATCCTCGATGCTATACATTCTTTAAGCAATGACATTCGAGGTCTTTAAGAAGATGTCAACTCTCATATTTCGACCTTAGAAACACAAATGGCATCTCTATTAGCTTGTTTCCCTTCGACGCCTCCTTTCTCTCCTCATCAAGATGATTAGATTAGCTCTAGACCATACATTTCATTTTCATATCATAACATTTGCACATTTATTCTTTTTATGCCTATAACTTGTTCTTGCACATTACTGCTTTATTTTTATCCTTAGCTATTTTTATGCTCATTTCACTTCTTCTATATTTTGATAAGCTAACTTCTCTCTTTAAGCTTTATTTGTCTTTTGATATAACAAAAAGAGGGAGAAGAAAAAGGTAAATTGATGATTGAGATTACTCTTTGCTGATAACTAAATGCAAATTTTTGTAGCCAAATTTTTGTAACCAATTTTTTTTTTCAAGTACGAATGAATGGCAACTTGTTTGACAAATCTTATTTTGGCCTAAAAGTTAAAATGTCTTTTATTAAGGGGAAGCAATTATTCAAAAACAAATTTACCAAATGTTTTGTTATATAAAAAAGGGGGAGATTGTTAAAGTAAGCTTTATTTGATAAAAGATTTTGATATAACAAATTAAGAGTGTTTTTGAATATAAGCTAAATTTGACAAAATTTTTTAATTTGAATTCTGAGAAATAAAATTGTTAATACTTACAATAAAATCTTAGAAAAATTTTGAAATAATTTTAAAATCAAGTGAAATTATTTTTAACCAAGTCAAAATGACCCCAATTAAGTTAAAATCATTTTAACACATCAAAATGATTTTCTAACAAGTGAGAATTGCTCCATGAAAAAAATGTATCGATACCATTTGGCCCAGAATTGATAATTGTTGAAAATAATCGATACCCTTAGTAAAATCGAGACCAAAAAGGCATTCTGTCAAAAACCTAAAAATTATCGATACCATGATTCAAGTATCGATATTTTTTGAAAATAATCGATACATTATTTAAAAATGATATCAAACTTGTATTCTGTTTCCCAAAAACCCTACAAGGTATCGATCTAGTATCGATAACTTTTAAAGGAATTATCGATAAAATATTTTTAAAGTATCATTTTTTTATTCCAACGATCACTAAATCAACATTTATGAAAAAAATTATCGATACCCTTTTTAAAGTTATTGATAATCGAAGTTGTAGGAGAAATAAATGCTTTGGTTTTACATCCCCAACGACCATATTTACTCCTCCAACATCCTCAATAGCTAGAAACCTATTAGGTGGTATAAATACCATCTTTTAATGTCCTACAACATTCAAGAAAAGTACTTCAAGCAAAAATCATCAATTAAACAATTTTAGAGCTTCAATTTTCATATTTTTCTTACATACACTTGTGAGCCTTACACTTTATTTTTGCTCAAGTGCATTTCATTATATTTGTACTTAAATTTGCAAACAAATTTATCTTTTAATTGTTTCTTTGTTTACTCATTTGTATCTCTTTGAAAGGTTTATAAAACTTAAGATTTGTGGTAGAAATCTTAAAGAGTTCTAAGGTTAAACCTTGTTCTCAAAGGTTGATCAAATTAGTGAATTTGGGAAAAATCCAAAGTGGTGGAAAGCTAAGGTAGTAGAGTAGGCAATTTGGGTCGAACCACTCTAAATTCTTTGTGTCGTTTATTTCTTTCTTGCCTTTGCTTTCACCAAAATTTTTTAAAAGGCCAATTCACCCCTTTCTTGGCATTTTTTGATTTGATTCATTGATCTTTTGGATATGCTTTGTTTACTTGCCTAATATGTGACTAAATGGTAAGTTATATTCTAAGTTATACGAACTTACTAAGCTTAAATGTTTACTCTATGTTATTTTTCGTGTTTTATAGTGAATCGGAAGCTCATTTGGGTTGGAAGCTTGTCGAAGCTATATAACACTATCCATCAACTTTTTTGGTACTTTCAGATGTTTAATTTCAGTTATAATGGCATGTATAGGCATTTTGGCTAATGTTGGCCTATTTGTTTTGTTGTAAATATGGCCATTTGATTTGACTTGTGTTTGGCATATTTTGGTATGTTTATAAGTAGCATTAACATGGTTGATGTATTGCTTGTTTTTTGTTTGAATTATAGAAGTTGAAATTATGGTCTGAATATGCATATTGTATAAATTCTGCAATTTGTTGGAATTGTTGTGAAATGGCACTTTGGTTGAATGGCATGATTAGTACCATTTGGTATGTTTTGGTAAGTAAGTTCCATGTTGTATTAAGGAAAACATGCCTATAAGTTAGTTGAGTAATTGGCCATATTGAATACATATTTATACATGTTTTTATATTGTCATTTGAGGTGCCTAAGGGCATATTGGTTGTATGTGATCATACCATTTATATAAGGTTAGAATATGCATGAATTTGGTGCCTTATTATGGCTTGTGTATATGTGCATTTGTGGTTGTAGGTACATGTCAATATGGGTGAGAAAATTGGCTTGCAAAATGACCTATTTTCATCCACATGGACAGAGACACCGGGGTGTGTCTCAGTCATGTGTAACACACAGCCGTGTGTCCTCTGTAGCTTTTAAAGGGTTGCAAGTCTGGCTGTTACATGGCCTAGCACACGGAATTACACACGAGTGTGTTGGGTTACTTCGAAGGCTACATGACCTGGCACACGGGCGTGTGGCTTAGCCATGTGGCTTAAGTCAGTGAGTTACATGGGTACAGACATGGGCTGGGACACGGCCGTGTGTCCCCATTTCGAATGCCCACAAAGCCTGAGACACGAGCGTGTCTCCTGGCCATGTGAATCACACGGCTTGGCCACACGGCCGTGTGACCTCTGCAGTTTTGAAAATTTTTACTATTTTCTAAAAAATTCTCTGAGTTTCCAAGTTAGTCCCGACTTGTTTTTAGCACGTATTTTGGGCCTTGAAGGCTCGTATATGAGACAATATGAATGATTTTGATTGGTTTTTGATATGTTTATTTCTATGATATGAAATTTTTGAAAATTTCTTTTTGATTGATTTTTAAACTCTGGTAATGCTTCGTAACCCTATTTCGGCGACGAATTCCGATTAGAGGTGTTACATCTGCAACATCTCAAGAGCATCAATCACTTTCTACTCAAAGTTACTAGGAGATGTTGATGGAGCAATATCAGTATTCATAGGTAGTGATGATGTAGATGTGGAACCCAAATGCCTTGGCATTTCCTCCCTAAAAAATTTTAGGGCAAGTTGCTTTGTTATGGCTCTTTTGTTGGGGATTGTATCTTCATTTTCTTGAATAGGAACCTTCATCAGCTAACAAAGTGCTGTAATGAGCGATGGAAAATTTAAGGTACCGACATTCTTTGGAGAGCAATGGTGGACTTCTCTAAAAATAATGCTTCCAACATTGATCTTTTTGCCCATCATAATCGAGTGTAATAATAAAAGGCATTCTTTTGAAACAGTTGAGTTGTGAGTAGAAGGGATGAGACGAGTTTTAAGGAAATGATATCAAACTTTGCAGTGAGGCCTCAACGATACACGATCAATGGTATAGCAATCATTTCGGGACACTATCCACTTCGTCCCCTCGACACATAAATCTGTTAGAACTTGGTGGAGTCCTTCACTGGTCATAGTCTTGAAAAGTTTGGCGTGTTCATAAAGGTCATCAGATAACCCATATTGTGCATTAATGGAGTCTTCATCGAACATCATCGAGACACCACACACATATTTAAAAGCATTATCAGGAAAGGTGAAATAAGCATAAAATTCTATCACTACCTTGGTGAGAACGTCATCAGGGTGGAGATAGAAGATTTGCCATCCTTGTTTCTCCACTACAGAAGAGATTGCTTTAGAGAAACCCATAAAGGGGGCGTCTTGGAAAATGAAACCTTTTTCCAGAAAAAATGGCCTCTTTGATATGTTTTGGGTATACTTTTCTTCCACGATTTTGCTAAAAAATGTTCATGGAGGCACAGAGGTGGAAGAAAATGGTGTTCGGTGAGCCATTGTAAAGACAATAGTGACTGGAAAAATACAAAAGGTGAGACATTTATAGTTTGAATGGATTAAAAGTAGAGAAAGTTGAAGAAGATGAAACGAAAAAGAAGTTAGAAAAGAAGTGAAACAACTAGGGTAAAACGTGAGAGAAAATATAGTGATGATGTGGGGGCTAAGATTAATCTGAGAGTTTGCCCTAACACAGAAAAAAGAGAGAAAAATTTAGCGGGAAAAAAATAGTAGAAAAATTAGGAAATTAAAATTAACTGATGTGTTAAATGGGCCGATTTCTACAAACCTGGGCCATAATGTGTCTGTAACAAAAGAAAATAACAGTTAAATAAACTTATTGAAGAAACTAAACAAAGAAATTAAAAGCAAAGTAAATGAATAAAATAGAATAGGAAAGAAATATTAAGCAATTCGAAAGTGATGGAATTTTTATCACAAATTATAGGGGCTCCAAAGTAGTGCTTTAACCATTGGCCATTGGCTATGAAATTTGAGCTGGTCTTGTTATCATTAACTTCTACAGCTTCATGAGGATGGACACGCACTATCTCAAATTTGCCAGACCAACGAGATTTCAATTTGCCAGGAAATAATTTAAACCTGGAATTAAATAACAAGACCTGTTATCCAGGTGCAAATTGACGTGGCAAAATTTTGTTGTCATGCTATCATTTAATCTTTTCTTTGTACAGCTTGGCATTCTCACAAGCTTGTGCTCGAAATTCTTCCATCTCATTCAACTCCAATAGGCGGTTGGTACAGCAACACTCCAATCCATATTCAATTTCTTAATTGGCCAATATGTCTTATGTTCAAGTTCAACGGGCACATGACAGGGTTTCCCATAAACAAGCTTGAAGGGTGACACCCCCAATGGTGTCTTGAATGCAATACGATATGCCCATAAAGCTTCATCCAATCTGGATGACCAATTTTTTCAGTTGGGATTAACTACCTTCTCTAAAATTTGATTAATCTCTTTATTAGAGACTTTTGCTTGCCCATTTGTCTGGGGATGGTATGCCGTGACAATTTTATGTTTAACTCCATACCTATTCAGAGCATTAGCAACTAATCTGCAATCAAAGTGTGAACCTTCATCATTAGTTAGAGCACGAAGGGTACCAAACCTGGTAAAAATATTCTTATGTAAAAATTTTAGAACTGATTTGGCATCATTTGTTGGTAAAGCAATAGCCTCAACCCACTTGGAGACATAATCGACAGCTAAAAGTATGTATACACTACCCCAAGAAGGTGAAAATGGTCCCATAAAATCAATTCCCCAAATGTCAAATAGTTTCACTTCTAAAATATTTTGCAAGGGCATCTCGTACCTCATTGATAGATTTCCAGTGTTTTGACAGCGATCTCAAGCTTGGCAAAACTCATGAGCATATTTAAACATGGTTGCCTAATAAAAACCAGATTAGAGAAACTTTGCCGCAGTTCTCATGCCCTCAGAATGCCCTTCGGACAATGCTGAATGGCAATGAAATAAAATACTTTGAATCTCGTCATCTAGAACACACCTCCAAATTATCTGGTCAGCACAATGTTTGAATAAAAATAGTTCATCCAAATAATATTGCTTGGCATCATGGAGAAATTTTTTCATCTTTGATTTGTGAGGTCAGGTGGTAGCAATCCAATAACCAAAAAATTTACAATATCAGCATACCATGGTAATGCCATGGCAACTAACAGTTGCTGAGCTGGGGAATCATACTGAATGCACTAAATATTATAGTCTTCATTTCCTACTTGAATTCGAGAAAAGTAATTAGCCACTTGATTTTCTATGCCTTTCCTATCTCTAATTCTAGATCAAATTCCTGCAATAACAATATCTATTGAATCCATCTGAGCTTAGAGTCTTTCTTGGTCACCAAGTATTTAATAGCAGAGTGGTCCGTATAAACCGTATCTTTGCTGCCTACTAAATAAGCTTAGAATTTTTCGAAGATAAATAACACAGCTAACATCTCCTTCTCAGTGGTGGTATAATTTAGCTGTGAATCAGTTAACGTACAACTTGTGTAGTAGATAGCATGAAATACCTTGTCCTTTCTTTGCCCAAGTACTGCCCTTATGACAAAATCACCAGCATCACACATAAGTTCGAAAGGTAAAGTCCAATCTGGTGCTGTGACTATTGGTGTTGTGATGAGCCGTCTTTTCAACTCCTCAAATGCTTGTAAGCACTGATTATCAAAATTGAAAGATCTATTGTGTTCTAACAATGTACACAGGGGTTTTGATATTTTTTAAAAATCTTTGATGAATCGTCGATAGAATCTTGCATGGTCAAGAAAATTGCTAATACCTTTAATTGTGGAAGGTGGTGGCAATTTCTCAATAACTTTGATATTTGCTTTGTCGACGACAATCCCTTGCTATGAAATTTTATGTCCCAGAACAATGCCGTCATAGACCATGAAGTGACACTTCTCCCAATTGAGAACAAGGTTGGTTTTTTCACACCGATAAAGAACTAACTCCAGATTTTTTAAACAATCTTCAAAAGTGTCGCCAAACACCAAGAAGTCATCCATAAAAACTTCTAAAAATTTCTCCACCATGTCTGAAAATATTGCCATCATGCAGCGCTGAAATGTTGAACGGGCATTGCATAATCAAAACGACATTCATTGGAACGCAAAAGTTATATAATGACATGCAAATGTGGTATTCTCTTGATCAGCAGGAGCTATGGCAATCTAGTTATACCCTAAATAACCATCTAGAAAATAATAAAAGGCTTTCCCTGCTAATTTATCTAACATTTGGTCGATAAATGGTAGAGGAAAATGGTCCTTCCTTTTTGCTTTGTTGAGCTTCCAATAGTTTATGCAAACCCTCCATCCCATGACAGTACGAGTAGGAATGAGTTTGTTGTTATCATTGCTTACCACTGTGACACCCCCTTTTTTAGGTACACATTGAACAGGGCTCACCCAAGAACTATTTGAAATTGGGTATATGATTTTAGCATCCAGCCATTTGATAATATCCTTTTTGACAACTTCCTTCATAATGGGATTTAGTCTTCTCTACTGCTCGATAGATTTGCCATGGCAATCCTCTAGTAATATCTTATGCATACAGATTGTTGGATTGATTCCTTTGATATACGTAATTGACTATCCCAATCTTTTCTTAGATTTCTTTAAAATTTCAATAATTGAGATTTTTCATCTAATGTCAATGCCACAAAAATAATTGCTGGCAATGTGTTGTTTTCTCCCAATTAAGCATACTTTAGATGTGCTCACAAAGGCTTCAATTCCAACATAGGAGGGTCTTTTATGGATGACCGAGGAGGTGTAAAAGAACAGTCCAATAAATTTAATGATTTGAAGCTTCTCCTTGATCCATTCTTGATTTTCTTAACTTCCATCAGTTCACCAAGCTCTTCAATCATTTCTTCTTCAATTAAGTTAATTGAAATTGCAACATCATTACAATTATTGTGATAAAATTCTGTAATTTCTTCTTGAATTATTGTTTCAACAATCTCCATAGCGTAATATTCTTCACCTGTATCTGCATACTTCATAGCATCAAAAACATGAAAAGTTATCTACTGATCATTAAATCTTATAGTTAATTCACCTTTTTGTACATCATTTAATGTTCTACCAGTTGCTAGAAAGGGTCTTCCAAGTATGATTGGCACCTCTTTATCAACCTCACATTCCAGAATAATAAAATCTGCTAGAAAAATAAATTTATCAACTGTTACCAACACGTCTTCTATTTTACCTTCTGTATGTGCATATGAACGGTAAGCTAATTCAAAGTGACAATTGTAGGTCTTGCCTTTCATATTCCCAGCTTCTAGAAACAAACATAGGCGTTACATTTATATTGGCACCTAAATCACATAATGCTTTGCCAACATAATGGTTTCCAATGGAGCAATGTATAGTAAAACTCACAAGATCCTTCAGTTTTGGTGGCAATTTGTTTCTCAGCATTGCTGTGCATCCTTTTGTGAGAGCAACAATTTTGAACTCTCCTAACTGTCTCTTCTTTGATTTCATGAATTTCACATAGTTGGGCAATTGTTCCAATGCTTCAACAAATGGTATGTTGATATTTAATTGCTTCAGGAAATCCAATAATTTCTTGAATTGAAAATCTTGCTTAGATTTTTGGAAACGCTAAGGAAAAGGTGGCGGTGGCCTTCATTCCATTTGTTGAGGTTGTGTAACACCCTTAACCCCTTTCCATCACCAGATTAGAGTCATGGGCATTACCAACCAATTAGAATATCTAATTACATCGCAAGCAATGGTGCAAGCTAAATATTAACATCACATCATACAGGTGCAATATATGCTAATTTATTATTTACGTAATAGTGTCTTATTCCATCTAATAATGAATCATACTATACAATGCTAAACTAATCACTATTTATCTCCCTTTGAAAGCTAGAAGTTGGATACATAACATGAATAATCCAATTATTAGCATTAGAGTATTGGTCTATACTCCAACTACTACTACCTTAGATGATATTAGTAGAATAACCTACTTCACCTAATTTAGGTTTACTAATTTCTTCCAATTTAGAGTAAAGTTACTCTTGTAGTTCCTATTAACGAGTCTACGAGACGCTAAAAATAGCCTAGAAATAGACAGGGACTAATTTGAAACAATTCAAGAAGTTTAGGATGAAATCACAAAAATACCTAAAAATAGGGGTCACACAACTGCGTGTCCAGGTCATGTGGAATGCCCCAGACCATGTGACTCTAGAAGTTAGGACATGGCCGTGACCCAGCCTGTGTATCTCACTAATTTGGGTCACACGGCCGTGTCGCAGGTCGTGTGCCAAACCGTGTGGCTCTTGACATGGCTGTGTGACTATCTTACATGCTTGTGTGCTATTTCACACACCCGTGTGCCTGGACCATGTACCTCTCAAATTAATCTCACACGGCCGTGTCGCAGGTCGTGTGTCAGCCCGTGTAGAAACTGCACCTATACTATTTTTCAACATGTTCAAGGCATAGGCTCATGTGTGTTTCCCATGTGTGACACACGACCGTGTGTCAGATCGTGGCTTAGGCCATGTGCACCTAAATGTACATTAAAACTCGAGTTTACCATTTCCTACTTACTTGGGCACTAAGTAACTCAATTACCAGTCATTTAACCTATTCAAAACACAATTAAACATGCTCAAAACATTCCAAAACAACCATCTTAAATGCCTAACCAATGTACCCTCATTGGTACCACATTTTATATCATCAAACACACTAGTAAAGCAATCAACCATTCAAAGCTTTCCTTCATGCCAAAATTTAACATAATTGGACTAACACTTAACTACTTAAGCTACTAAACTTTAAACTAACACATATCAAAATATTAAGCTAAGTTATTATACCAACATAGCCTCAATCACTACCATATTTACATATAATCATCATTTCACTAGAAAACCAAATACTATCATATTATAACAACCTCAAACAAAGACTTCCTAGGTACATGCCATTACAAAATGAAATATCACCACACTTGAGCTCGAGATTGAGGTTAGATGCTGAGTCGGCGATAATTTGAAAAGTAGCTAGCCTGAGCACGAAAAACAAAACTGTACAATGAGTAAAACTGTAACATCCCAAAATAGGGCCTAAATAGAACAGTGGTTGAGAAACCACAAATCTGAGATAGAAAAGTTTATTGTGATTAATTTTTATGATTTATCGATTGATTGGATGCATGTGTTAGAATACCGATAAGAAATTTCAGCGATTGCAAGTCTAAATTGAATATTAGGGTTTAATTGCAAAAGTGGGTAAATATGAGCTTTTGATGGTAAAGGATTTAATAGAAGTGCATAATTGAAGTAAAAGGAATTACCAAGGATAGTAGAAATGGAATTAGAGAGTGAATGAGATATAGAATTAAATCTTATTGAGTCTATTTTCACATGAGAGAAATAGTGTAGGCAAAGGAATTTTATATTTTGTAATATTTGAATTTTAGTGAGACAAGGTCAGAATGGTTTTTGAAGTCCCCTGTTCTGACTTTAGGAAATCCTTAAAAAATGTATAGAAAGAATTATGAGTCATAATTTATATGTCTATATTTCTTAGTGAGCCTATTTTCAACAAAAACAAGAAAAAGCACCATATGAAGCCCGTACAATGAGATAATTGATTTCTAGTGAATAGAGGTTAGAACTGCCAGACGTTGAAACAGGGGAGACTTTAATGAATTAACTATACTATTTGGCTAACCCAAAAATTCTGGAAATTTTATGATAAGAAGATATATGAGTCTAGTTTTAGTAAAAATTTACAGATCTAAATTTCAAGTTTCATAGCTCAAGTTATAATTAAATTAGTGACTGTCACGTAAGTGAATAATTTTATTGTGAATAGTGAAATAAATTATTTTGATTTATTTAAGTATTCGAAAAATTTTTAATGTTCCCGGTTTAGACCTGAACGGTTTCCGTTGCATGTTTTAGGGTCTCAAGGGCTCTTTTTTTTGGGACATATTGATTGAACGTGAGCAAATTAATTTTAAAAGTAAATTTTTATGCTCTGAACTAGTAACTTAAGTCAGGTAACGCCTTGTGCTTGACTCCGACAACGGTCTCGGGTAAGGGGTGTTACAAAACTCAGTGGCATTTTTATAATACGAACAATATAAACTTGAAATAAGTAATTAAAATGTAAGAATGCAACAAGTAATGTTATGTACATGTGTTTCAAATCAATAATATAATTTTGCTCATTCCTTATTCACATCTACTATTCCCATGACAATGGCATTTGAATATTTCAACTCATGCAATGGCATGATTTATCTCTTTGATCCATATTTGAATTCATTTCAATATTCACACCTTATTTCATCAATTCATATTTCACTTCCCATCTCATATTCTTTTTTCATCTTTGTCATTTTAATATCAAACACATAAATTTATTATTTAATTTCCCCTATTAACACGACTTGGACTCCGACGGATACACGGATCCAACCAACACACCAGTTTGACCCCTAGTGCCTCATCATATAAATTCGAAGTAATAACTATGCCCAGCGCTATATAAATAGACACCCAGTGTCTCATCGGTTAAACCAAAGCAAATTGGCACCTAATGCCTCATCGACTCGAGGTCGAAGAAATCCCTAAACTCTTCCTATCCTATGGTATGCCATCTATATCTGACTCAGCCTAGAATAGTTAATAGGGTTTCATTTCACTTTTAAATACAACCAATGTCTGAATTTTATATATACACATTATCACATATAGTAAATTCAATATTCATATAATTAACATATTTCATAATTTACAAAATCAATCCATTTCAAATCAACTATGAATTCAACTCAATCCCAAAGTACCAAAGTACTCACCTTAAATGCTTACCATATGCAAACAATTAAATATGCAACAATCTATAATTTAATTTAGATTATAAAAACACAAACAGTATATTCTGAGCTACTCGACGTCAACCTTGTCTTTCCACTTCTTACTCGAGAATTTCAGGATGACGTTTGCTATGAAATAAAATAATTACAATTAATTAATATAATATAATATCACTCAATTTTTCATTAGATTTGAAATTTAACACCATATTTTGCTTAATCCCCAATTTAGTCCCTAAACCGAGACTAATTTTAATCTCTATATTTAGCTTCGAATTTTTTATACTAATTTCACTTTAAGCTAAATTTTAGCTCCCCAATTTCAATTCTACCCCTTAATTTCAATTTTTCCACAATTTAGTCCCTATTGCTCAAAATTAACAAATTATTCTACAATTTAGTCCTTTTCACTTCTAACATAAAAATCTATCAATTTAACCGCTAGTACTTAAAATATTTAACAATGGAAAGATCTAAAATCTTGAACAATTGGAAAGACGAAAATATAAACACTTTTTCATGCCATTTTTAACTCAAATTCATGCAAGTTCGTAGTAATTCTTGTCGAAAAATATATAATAATTTTAAAATAATTAAATTGTACTTAAATTATTGACATGTTGAATTTTAATTAATTTTAAAATAAATTTTAATTAATTTTGATTTATTTTTGACAGATTCACAAAAGGGCGAAAAATGACTCGACAGACACTACTAGAAGCACAAAACCGAGAAGCAATTTTGAAGTATCGGGGCGAATTAATTTTTTAGCCTAAGAAGGTCAAAGTTATGATTATTAATTCATAATATAATTAATTTTAATTTTAATCCAATTTATTTTGGGTTAAATAATTATTATTAAT
>JABFAF010279231.1:2631-12939 GCA_013677275.1 Gossypium schwendimanii | reverse complement strand
GCACCGGCCGCCAATCTCTAGCGCCGGCATCGCCGTCTGCTGTGGCCGAAAAAGGGGAAAATCCCCAGTTCGGACTTTTCAACCCCTCTGAACGCAAATTCGGGCTCAAAACCCTCAAAAGATTAGCAGAAATGCCTCAAAAGCCCAAGAAACCTTTCGATTTTCGGCCGTCTTTCCTCGGAGACGTCTTCCTCGGCCGTTCACGGTGATCTGGGCTCAAAACACAGGTTATTTCTTTCCTTTTCTTATTTATTATATATATATAAATAAATAAAATAGACTAAAATATATACATATAATACTAACAGTATAGCAATAAACTATCAACCTTTCGAATCAATTTCTGCTTTCTCTGTATTGACTCCCGATTTTGCTATGAAAATAATAACCCTTTTTATTGATTTTTTTTCGATCCCCATTGCAATATTCTTAATGGCTTTTTATAGCCATAATCAAATAATAACATAGAAATTAAATCTGTTTACATTGATTTGATTCTAAATCTTTTGATTTTCTTTCCATACTGTTTTGTTTCTTTTCTTGTCGTGCAGGTGAAGGCGCGCGCATGAAGATATGGTTTGTGTGGAGGGGCTTGGCTGCGGCGCTAGATGCTGTTATTGCTAGGGTTTCAGAAATTGTTTTTGGCATTTGGGCCAAATTGTAATTGGGCTTTAGGTTTGGGTCATTTATTTTAGGTCTGGTGCAACTTAGACCGACTGAAATTTGTAAATGGACATTTGAACATTTATTTTTTCATTTGGTTTTAATGGGCCCGGGGAAAAATTAGGTATTACAGCTGCCCCTCTTTGCTAGTTATCGTGTAACAGGGACGGAGCAAAGACTTTAAAAATGCCTAATTTTGCCTGGTCGTGCTGGGCTCTGGTACTCTTCTTCTTCAAGTAGCTTCATTCTTTCCTACTGTACCTTCAGAGGTACAAGAACTTGTGCTTCAATCTACTCCACTGCAATGTCAGGGATATAGGGTTCGTATGTTGCAGTCTCTCAAAACTCTTCTATCTTTAATTTGCTCCACTGCCACTTCAGGGAGATAAGACTTATAGCTTCAACTTGATCTACTGCAACTTAAAGATGAATTTGATGTGATCAGGTCTACCGCAATTTCAGAGAGATAAGATCCATCATTCTAATCCACTCCACTACAACTTCAGGGAGATAGGATTTATTTATTCAGTCTGCTCGACTGCAATTTTAGGGGGATAAGACTTTCTTTCTTGGGTCTGCTCCGCTGCAACTTTAGGGAGATAAGACTAGATGCGATCTGCTCTCTGCAACTTCAGAGAGATAAGATCTATCATTTTAATTCGCTCCACTGCAACTTCAGGGAGATAGGACTATTGGCTTTTTAATTTACTCCACTACAATTTTAGGGAGATAAGATTCGTCATCTTCAATCTGTTTAACTGGAATGTCAGGGAAACAAGATTCGCCGTCGTAGCTTCAATCTGTTCCACCACACTGCCAGGGAAATAAGATCAGCCGTTGTGGCTTCAATCTTTTTAATTGCAATGTCGTGGAAACTAGATCCGTCGTCGTGGCTTCAATCTGTTCCACTGCACTGCCAGGGAGGTAAGATTCGCCGTTGTGGCTTCAATCTATTCCACTGTAATGCCAAAGAGATAGGACTCACTGCTCACAGCTTCAATCCGCTCCACTTCAGCTAATCCAAGCCTTAACGCCAGGGAGATAAGATTCACCATCGTGGCTTCAATCTGTTCCACTACAATGCGAGGGAAATAAGTTCGCCATTGTGGCGTCAATCTATTCCATTGCAACGTCAAGGCGATAAGACTGGTGTCTTCGATCTGCTTCGCTATCGATGCAAGAAGGCAAGATCTGCTATCCTCAGCCTACTCCGCTGTAACCCAGGGAGGCAAGGCTGGCATTTCATCGGTTTGTTCTCTAGGGAACATGACCTGTATAGTTCAATTCATGAACCTAATTATGCCTAGTGATGTCATGATCAGAATGAATCAAATACTCCTAACTAGATGTGTATGAATGCTATTTGACTAAATGCAAAATGTCATTTTTTCTGAGAGTGATCCCTCATTATTCAAAGTTTATTAAGGCTTTATCACTGACGCGCTACAACGCCTTTTGCTCAACTGGTGTCTCCCAAGAAACACTTAGTCAGATTGCCCCACTGTAACCTTCAAAGTTTAATCCACGGGGATGCAAAATTTGTATCATCTTTCTTTCGTTGTGACCCAAAGGTAGAAAAAATCTGGCTTTTCCTCAATTTTCTCCTACCGTAATTCAAGAATGCAGATCCAAAAACTCTTTTGGTCCTTTACACTATTCCCAGTGTGTCATACCAAACTCTTATGCACAAATGAAGAATTTTCTTTTTAAAGGGAACTTCTTCTTATCCCTTGGTGATCACTGCTGGTTTGCCCATTAAAACTTTGTCACCAACAAGATATCTTGACAAAATTTCAACTTTTAAACTTGGCATGTCCTAAACAATAGTCCTATTTCAAGTTACTGTATTATTTAGAAACTTCCAGAGTAATATGCAAAACTTCTTTTGTGAAAATTTATTAGTCCATTAATCATTATTCTAATATGACAAGTTTGCACCAAGATCATAATACTGGCTAAGAAATGAATTATCGAATAAGAATAATGGAAAAGGAATTTATTGAGAGCAAGTGTCTTGAAAAGAAAAATGTATTCAAGAACAGCGAAAAATAAAGTATTGTAAGAACAAACAAATTTAGTACAAGTAATATGATGACTAGATGCCTCAGATATCGCAGCTTGAACTTTTCCGTGCAAACTAAGAACCATTTTGAATTCAACATGTGTTTAGGAGATCTACAGTACTTTGTCGATGCCCCGAGATGTCGCGTACCCTTTCCTGCTGATTCAAGTATAGCAAGATCACCGCATGCCTCAATCTGACCGAAATTCGAGTTGCTCTGTGCCCTATTCAATATCTGAGCCGACCTTTCCGGGTTTTCAACTCAAATCCCCTTTGGTCTCAAGGCACCCTTTGCGAGTTTTCACCTTGGCCTCTCCTTTTTTTTTAGAAGCGCTCTTTGCGGGTTTTCACTTTGATCCCACCCTTCCCTTCAGGTGAAATATTTCTTGACTGAATTTGAGTTTACTAGATTCGGCAAATTTTTACCATCCATCTCACTCAAAATCAAAGCTCCTCCAGAAAAAGCCTTTTTTACAACATAAGGTCCTTCCCAATTTGGCATCCATTTCCCTCTAAAATCCTTTTGTAAAGGGAGGATCTTTTTCAATACCAAGTCTCCCTCATGAAATTCTTTGGGATGAACCTTTTTTTTATATGCTTGCATCATTCGTTTTTGGTATATCTAATCGTGACAAATAGCTTTTAGTCCTTTTTCTTCTATCAGGTTCAACTGATCATATCGAGATTGGATCCATTTAGCTTCGTCCAACTTTAACTCAGTCAATGCCTAGAGAGAAGGGATTTCAACCTCAATGGGTAATGCTGCCTCCATCCCATAAACTAAAGAAAAAGGCATTGCCCCAGTAGAGGTCCTGATAGATGTTCGATAAGAAAGAAGAGCGAACGGTAACTTCTCATGCCAGTCCTTGTAAGTCTCAGCCATTTTCCCCACAAATTTCTTGATATTTTTGTTGGCCGCCTCTACTGCACCATTCATTTTTGGGCGATATGGTGATGAATTATGGTGTCTAATATTGAATTGACTGCAGACTTCCGCTATTGTGCTGTTATTTAAATTCAGCGCATTGTCAGATATGATTCTTTCAGGCATTCCATATCGACATATGATTTTTTTTTCAAGAACTTACTAACTGCTGACTTCGTGACATTGGCATATGAGGCTGCTTCTACCCACTTAGTAAAATAGTCAACAACCACAAAAATGAAACGATGCCCATTAGAAGCCTTCAGCGATATTAGCCCAATGACATCCATACCCCACATGGAGAAAGGCCATGGAGAAGTCATCACATGAAGAGGTGAAAGAGGTGCGTGCATTTTATCCCCATAAATTTGGCATTTATGGCACTTCTTGGCATAATTGATGCAATCCCTTTCCATGGTGGACCAGTAATATTCGAATCTCATGATCTGTCTGGCCATGGTGAATCCATTGGCGTGCATTCCACAAACACCCTCATGGACTTCTTCTAAGATTTCCTTAGCCTCTACAGCATCCATGCATCTCAACAGTACTCGATCCTTTCCTCTTTCGTATAGAATCTCTCCATCTAAGACATAATCAATAACTAGTCTCCTCACTGTCCTCTTATCATTCTCCGTTGTTTGATCTGGATATTCGCGATTCTTCACATATAGCAATATATCTTGGTACCAAGGACAATTATAATTCTCCACTTCTTCAATACTATAGCAGTGAGCCGGAGTTTCATAAATACTAATTTGAATGGGCTTCATGTCCTCTAATTTGTTCACTTTAATCATAGAGGCTAGTGTAGCCAGAGCATTAGCCATTTGATTTTCTTCCTATGGGAGATAACAAAAATTAATATCGTCAAACTCTTCAATCAATTCCAGAACCAATCTTCGATAACGGATTAACTTTGGATCTCTTGTTTCCCATTCCCCTTTTAGCTGGTATATTACCAATGCTGAATCCCCATATACTTCTAGTATTTTGATTTTCTGTTCTATGGCTGCCCGGATACCCATGATGCAAGCTTCATATTCATCCATGTTATTGGTGCAATCAAAGTCTAATTTACTGATGAAAGGAAGATAATTTCCATTTGGAAACACAACGATTGCCCCGATCCCATTACCTACTGCATTCGAAGCTCTATCAAAGTTTAACCTCCAAGAATGATCTTCTTGAGAATCCTCTTCAGTATTTGCTACACACGTCAAGTCTTCATTCGGGAAATCAAAGTCCAGAGGTTCATAATCTTCCAAAGCTCTGCTAGCCAAGAAATCTGCTATCGCACTCCTTTTGACAGCCTTCTGATTTACATATACTATATTAAATTTGGAGAGCAAAATTTTCCATCTAGCCATCCTCCCATTCAATGCAGTGGATTCCATCATATGCTTTAAAGGGTCTAATTTTGGAATTAGCCAAGTCGTATGGTAGAGCAAGTACTGCCTCAATCTCTTTGTCGTCCAGATCAGGGCACAACACAATTTTTTAATAGGTGAATATCTCATTTCACAATCAGTGAATTTCTTACTGAGATAGTATATCGCCCTTTCTTTCTTTCCAGTCTCATCATGCTAACCCAACACATATCCCATGGAATTGTCAAACACCGTTAAATACAAAATTAATGGCCTCTCCGGGCTAGGTGGCGACAGCACTGGAGTATTGGATAAGTACTGTTTTATCTTTTCAAAAGCTTCTTGGCATTCTTAATTCCAAAAACTCGGATTATGTTTCTTTAGAAGACGAAATATGGGGTCACATTTCTCGGTCAACTGTGAAATAAACCGAGCAATATAATTCAGTCTTCCCAAGAAACCTCGAACTTCTTTCTGAGTACGTGGTGATGGTAAATCTCGTATCATCTTGACCTTGTTTCAGTCAATCTTGATTCCTTTTTTACTGACTACGAAGCCCAACAACTTTCCTGACCTGGCTCCAAAAGTGCATTTTGTTGGATTGAGTTTGAGCTGAAACTTTCTTAGTCTTAAGAACAATTTCCTTAGGACCTATACATGTTTCTCCTCTGTTATGGATTTGGCGATCATATCATCGACATAAACCTCAATCTCCTTGTGCATCACATCATGGAACAAGGCGACCATGGCTCTCTGATATGTTGCTCCCGCATTCTTCAATCTGAATGGCATCACTTTATAGCAAAATGTTCCCCACAAAGTAATGAATGTAGTCTTTCCCATATCTTCGGGATGCATCTTTATCTGGTTATATCCCGAGAAACCATCAATGAAAGAAAACAGTGAATATCCCGCCGTATTGTCCACCAAAGTATTGATGTGTGGCAATGGGAAATTGTCTTTTGGGCTAGCTTTGTTCAAATCTCTGTAATCCACACACATTCGTACTTTTCCATCTTTTTTAGGGACTGAAACGATGTTGGCTACCCATTCGGAATATTTGACCTCCTGTAAAAACCCAGCGTCAAACTGCTTCTTGACTTCCTCTTTTATCTTAAGCACAATATCAGGTCTCATTCTTCTGAGCTTCTGTTGAACTGGCTTACAATCCTCCCTTATAGGTAGATGATGCACTACAATGTCAGTACTCAATCCAGGCATATCTTGGTATGACCATGCGAGGACATCTTTGAATTCTTGGAGTAATTCAATGAGGTCTCGTCTTGTCCTTGCAGAAATCTCCATTCCAATTTTCACCTCTTTTCCTTATTCCAAGCTCACAATTTCTATTGTTTCTTTGTGAGGCAGGATATATTTTTCCTCCTATTCTACCATCCCCAACAAGTCCAAAGATAAACCACAATCTACGTTACCTTCAAAGTCATGTGATCCCTCTAAACACATGATTCGTTCAAAAGAAAACTCTGAGTTTGTAGTGGCGTCATTCACGTCGTTGATATACAGGGACCTAATATGGTTACAAAAGAATGTATGAATTTATGTACAATTATTTGTGCAATATGAAAGAATAATTTGACATATTTACTCGCATAAAAAAGAATAAAAGAATATTTGATCGAAACAATTGCAAAAATGTATTTTATTAAAATAATGATGTTTGAACATAAGCCTATTTCACAAAAGAGTTCTTATTATTTCTAGGCTAAAACAACAAGTTTGTTCTGAATATTACTCTGAGAAAGTTCTAAAGATTTTAGGTATTTTTTCTGCAATCCAATTATTTAGAACACTCCCAGGCTCATAAGGACAAATGTCTAACAATCTCCCTTCTTCATTTGCATCCTCATATAGGGCATTGATGTGCGTATTTTCCAACGTCTCTTTGATGCTTTCCTCAACCAATATCCTTCTCTCAGAATGAATGACCCCTCCGGATATGAAAGTTTTTGAAATGTGGGGAATTACCATTGGCTCCCATTTAGTTTCCTCCCCACTCAGACACGCCCTTCTTCTTTTCTGCCTTTTTTCTAACTCCTTCTTTCTCTATCTTCTATCTGGCTTGTATCCTAAGCCAATGTGATCTTGTTTTTCTTTCAGCATTGGAACCTCAATTTTCCCTTGAAGATATCTCCCTAATCCTCTTCTGGGTAAAGCTCTTTTCCCTACCAGTGATTGCAAACACATCTCTGTAGTTTTGGATAATTTAGGCACCAAAATCTTGCTCCCTTCAGGAATGTTATATTTACAAACTTCAAAGACTGAAAAGAGCATTCCACCGACTCATCATTAGTTTCCACATACGGCGCCTTATTAGATACCGCGGCTATGATATCCTTGTCAGCGTTTATTGTCACCAGCCGACCTTCTGACACCAGCTTCAACTTTTGATCTAATGATGACGGTACAACCCCCGCTGAATGTATCCATGGTCTCCCTATCAAGCAACTATAGGAAGGCTTGATATCCATTAGAGAAAATCCACCTCGTAAACTGTTGGGCCAATCAGTAAAGGTATTTCAATTCTTCCCATGACCTTTCTTTCTGTACCGTCAAATGCCCTCACTATATTTAGGCATGTCTTCATGTATGAGTTATCTATGGGAAGCCTATTAAGTGTGGATAATAGCAACACGTTCAACGCTGATCCATTGTCAATCAAGATTCCTGGCAAAGTATACCCCTTGCATTATGTAGTAATATGCAAAGCCTTAGTAGACCCAATACCCCCAGGTGGTATCTCATCATCATTGAAGAATATAAAGTTATCAACACTGATATTATTGACCAACCGATCCAATTTGCTGACAAAAATATCATTGGCCACATAGGTTTCATTCAACACCTTCATCAATGCACTACGGTGTACTTCTAAATTCAAAAGCAAGGCCAGTACGGATATGCGAGCCAGTTGTTTATGCAACTATTCGACAACATTATACTCACTATGTTAAAAAATTTGAGGAATTCCACAGCTTCTTCCTCTTTTACTGGTTCGTTAATGGATGACACAGGCTCAAATATTTTCCCCTTTTGTTCCACTTTTATGGCCCTTCCTTTCACAGGTTCTGGATAGGCATCTATACCGCGATCCTCTGTAATCACCTTTCCAGGGATAATTATGTTGCACTCGTAATTCCACGGTACTTTCTTACTATCTTGGTAAGAAAAGGTTGCAGGTTTCTTTATTATTATCCTTGGCATTACTGGCGTTCTTACTTCATCATTCTTTGGTCGCGAGATGATGACCACAGGCTGAGTTACTCTTGGAATCTTCGTGGATTCGGATGTGCAAATACTCCCTTCTTCCTTAGCTTCTTCATAAAACTCTATTTCCTTGTCATACATCATGCCTTGAACCAAGGCTCTGAATTCTGTACATTTTTGAATCTCATGTCCCTTTTTGTGATGGAACTCACAGTAGTTTTCCACCCTCTCAAAGCTTCTCTCTGAATCCAAAACAAACAATCCCCTTTCTACCATCTTCTTCCAGACCCATCTCAAAGGAATTTTCACTTCTACGATATCTTCCTTGGTTCTTCTACCCATGTCCCCGCCTATCATATTCATTCCATTATCAGCATGATTAGGTAATAGATTTTCTACATTGGCGAATCATCCAATTTGACAATGCCCATACTGATGAGCTTTTCAACTAGCTTTTTAAACGTAGTGTAATTTTCTATGGAGTGTCCCGTGACCCCCGCATAATAATCACATTGTGCATTCGTATCATACCATTTGGGGTAGGGAGGCTGTAAAGGTTCTAAGTAGAAAAGGGAAACCACGTGTGCATTGAATAACTTTTGATACAGCTTCCTATACGACATTGGAATGGACGTAAATTGGAGCTTTTCCTTGTTTTGCCTTGTGTCGAATTCTTGTTGGTTAACAGCCACCTTTCTCGGCTGATTCACCGTAATCGTCTTTAAATAACTTGTGTTGTTGACCTCATTTTCCTTTTTCTTCGAGGCTGCTCTTCTACTGCTTTCTCTAGCATCAATCTTCCCACTCCTTATAGCATTTTCAATCATCTCACCATTCATAACTATGTCAGAAAAGCTTTTTGTGGCACTCCCTAACATATGTGTGATAAATGGAGCTTTCAATGTGTTAACAAAGAGCATTGTCATCTCTCTTTCTAGGAGAGATGGCTGAACTTGGATGGCAACCTCCCTCCACCTCTGTGCGTATTGCCTAAAATTTTCATTGGGTTTCTGTTCCATGTTCTGTAGAGTGATTCTATTAGGTACCATGTCAGTTACATGACTGTACTGCTTTATAAATGCCAGTGCTAAATCTCTCCATGAATTAATCTTGGTACAGCTCAATTGATTGTACCACTTGGATGCTGCCCCTGTGAGGCTATCCTGGAAACAATGTATCAACAGTTGGTCATTATTGACATACCCAGTCATTCGCCTACAAAACATGGTAATATGAGGGCCACTAGTTCCATTGTACTTCTCAAACTCTGGCATTTTAAACTTGTAAGGGAGTACCAAATCTGGAACCAAGCTTAATTCTTTAGCATCAAACCCATGGTATCTATCAATACTTTCCATTGCCTGAAATTTTTCTTCAAGCCATTTGTACTTTTCCTCTAACTGTTTTGACGGTTCATCCTTCACTTTTTCTTTTACCTCTGTCTCATTGAAGTCAGGGATAGCAGGATTAATAAGGTTGTCTCTGGGATTAGAGCCTAATCCAGCTTGAAAAATTATTGGTGTTGTAGCATCGGCCTGAAACAGCTGAGGCTTGATGGTGACAGAGGATTTACGCGGATGTACCTCAACATGCTGAGAGGTAAAGCCTGGGGGATAAACAAGTCCCTCACTATCTTCTTTTTCAACGTTGAGCACAAAGCCCTTTCCTTTATCAACTCCCCCAGTCAATAACTGAGTTAACTGAGTCATCATATTCCCTTGAGATTCCATCATTTTGTCCATCATTTTTTGCTGAATCTTCTCAAGTTGGTCTTTCATCTGCTGCTGAAATTGATCCTGCATTTTCTTTTGAAGCTGCTTTAACCTTTCTAATCTTTGATCCATGTCTTTAGTTTTTGATCGAGTACTGTAGCGGTGTTTGGCAGGTTGGTTGGTTTCCAGATTAACTAAGGAATGATTTATATCCATTAGAATCTTTTAATATATATTTTTTAAAATGCATATGATGCAATGCATGAAATGAATAAAAAACGCGTCAATTTTGATTCAATTCCATTTAAGAAAACTTTACTAGAAAGTAAATTTCTTTACATAAAGTGAATT
>JABFAF010279209.1:3005-22318 GCA_013677275.1 Gossypium schwendimanii | reverse complement strand
AAAATATTTAAAATTATAAATCCAGCAATGCTTCAATGTTTCTTTGGACTTATGTTTTTTTTTTTTATAAATTATAGATACATGCATTTTTCACTTTGTTAAATTTCTAATTTATCTATACTATTATTTAAGTGCAGACACCAACTCAGTCATGAAAATTATTTCAATAATCTTACAGGTTTTAAATAAATTATATTATTACTCGAATACTTTTTTCTTTTTCTTATTCAAGAAAAAACCTATAAAGAAATTGAAAATGTTGAGATTTGAACCCATTCCTCCACTATTTATAAATCTCTTCTTTACCCCTTTAGCTTTATTTTGATATTTATATACAATAAAATGTTATTACTCCAATTGTTTCACCCAGATTGTTTGCATATATATTGATATTTAAGTGTGTGACTATGTTGTTGCCATGAGTCAACTAGACACTAACTTAAATAAGAAAACTACTAAAATAACCTTACATATTTTAAATAAGTTATATTACTATGATGATACTTTTATATTTTCCTCATTAAAATAACCAACAAAAAATTGCAAATCTTAATCTTTGAACTTATATCACCAACATCAATAAAATCCTTTTTTTACTACTTTAACAAAAATTTTATTTAGATCTTTTTATACATTTCAACTTGTGTCCCAAGTCAACTTAATACCAACTAAAGAAAAATGATAATATTGTGATAAACAATTGGAGTAGATTTAAACTAATTTTTTTTATTTCATATTTATTCCATTTGTATTTACCTGTAGTCGAAATATGTGATTTCTTCATGAATATGTGTGTGATAGAATTTCAATCATATAAAACCTTGAAGGAAAGTGTTGGGGATCGACCCGTATATGCAACAAGAAAATAAAAGTAAAAGTAGAAAAAGATCAAACACACAAATATTTATATGGAAAAGTTCCACTAAAGAAGAGGACAAAAAACCATGAGCAAATGAGACTTCACTAAATGAACAAAAACTAAAAGAGTAGAGGATGGAGATAATCTTAACAAATTAACCCTAAACCTCAAATGAACAAAGTACTTTGATTTAAACCTGAAATTCCCCAAAACTCTCAAAACTCTTTCAATATAAAAAAAGATAAAGATGATTAATGTAACACCACAAAACCCGACCCAGAAGTTTTGACCAGATTCTGGAGGTCACATTGGCCTCTAGAATGGCTCGCAACAAAATACAGAGCACATTCCTCGGTTCCCTTTCGAAAACCTCTTTTTCTCATGCTTAACAAAAACAATATTAAGCTTATCTTATGTTTATCAACATTAACTTAATCATCGTATTAATTAATTTCAAACCAAATTGATATTTCCTTACTTGGATTGCTAAACATTTTAGATTTAGAAAATTGTCAATTGAAATTTCAAAATTAGTTTTGCAACAGAAATTTTGACATTTTTCAACTAACTGAAGTTCATAAAATTAGGCATTTAAAATTTTGACTGAAAAGGAGGAAAACAATTTTTTGACTAAAATCCATGCATGAAATTACAAATCTACCTTAACTTTACGAGTCCAAAATCAAAACCCATACCACAATTCATATAAACTTATTTACAATCCGATTAAAAATAATTTATTAAATCTTAAGAAAAACTTATTAAACCAAACCAAGACCTAACCTTGAGAATTACCTGAAAAGGAAAAACTAAGGGGGTGAGTTACAAAACTCAGTATGAGTCTAAAACAAATGTAATTAAGCTAAGTCAAACAAAACATAGTAACACAATCACTCAAACTTACAAAAGGAAAGTTCGGATCACAAATAGATATCATATCAGAGTAAAGAATCATTCAGCTTAAACATTAATTAGATGTACAAATATTATATACGAATGCAATATGACACAAAATTTCACCTATTCAGCTATTGCACACTAACTTTGTCATCCATCACACACCAATAAGGGCATACAAGACCCTTTTCAACCTTTAAACACCAATATTGGGTTATGGTGGACCCATCCAACCGAAACACACCTTAATATGGTCATTTCCCAGTTGAATTATTACAGATTTCCTGCCAAATCATAATAATGCTATGAAACTGCTAAATCAAACTTCTTTCCTTTCATAACCAAATCCCAACTAGAAATGCAAATGCAAATGCAAATGCAAATGTAAACAGAATTGAACATACGGGTAAATAGAATCAGACATGTTAATTTTTAGTTTCCATAATCAATAAACATATTTTCAGCCAGTTCAGTTTAGCTAAAATCAAAATCAAACAAACTCATATTTAATTACTTAGTGGTAACAACAATATACACAATTTCTATACATCACATCATATAAGCAGTTAAGCAAACAATAAAATTTAATCTTATAAGTACACATAGATAAATAAATTCAAGCTGTAATTGTGTGCCAAACACTTCTACAGAGGAATAAATGTGCAAGAAATCAATCAGGGACTACAATGAATTATTTAACAAATAAGGACTAAAAACTGCAAACGCAGGACCATACAACCATGTGGAATGCTTAGATTATGTGATAGGAATACACGACCATGTGGTTAAGAGACACGCCGGTGTGGTTGAGATACACAGCTGTTTGGGCAGACCGCGTAACTCTATGACCCTGTGTGACAAAATTCACAATTTAGAAGTAGGGAAGACACGACTGTGTGGCTGAAAGACACACCCGTGTAACTAAGGCACACAACTGTGTGGCTGAGAGACATACCCGTGTGCAATCAATAAAATCCCTGACAGAGGCCACACGCCCGTGTGAGCCACTCTAGGCTATGTGACAAGAAAATTAGCCTATTTTCTAAAGTGACACATGACCTTGTGGACGACCCGTTTGCGGTACATGCCCATGTAGCTACTTGTGTGGTTCAAAAACCACCCCAAATCTTGCTGCAAATCACAAAAACATCATTAAAACAACCCCAAAATTACAAGTGTCTAAGAATACACACCTAAAATGCGCTTCCAAAATACTATGACTAAACCAAAACACCTCTACAAAACTAATCTAAAACTCGATTACACAAATACACAAAGACTAAGAAAGTTATCGATCATAATAGGATAGAAAGATACAAAGACAATTGATTAAAACTCAAATCACAGTACTTCCCCTTTCTCCCCATTAAAATCCTGATTAAACAAAGGCAAAAGAACAAGTAAAGCCTTAAAAAGTGACAATTGACGATAATGTTAGAACAAATAAGCCGACACCAAAATTATTAGAGCTTTGGAGTATAGTTACAATAGGATAAAGAGAAACAGAAAATAAAAGAAATAGTCTGAAAAATGAAAATGAAAATAAAATGTGAAATACAAGATTGATGTGAGAGAAAGTAGGGAACAAACGTGAGAAGATTTTGGGTAAATTTTCTAAAATTAGAATTCTCAATAAACCTCCTAACGCCCTATCAGATACATCTAAAATCAATTTCAATTATATTCAACCACTTAACTACATATCAGAAAAGAACAAAAAGAATAATCTCTGATTACATGTGTGGGATTCAAACACAGGACCATGGGGTAAGCTAACACACATCTTACCCCCGAACCAGTAGGCTCATTTTGTTCCTAAAACACAAAAATTATGTTAAAAGTCTGTCCTAGCCACTGACCCAACCAACAGACCTTAATACTTGTAACAACAAATTTGGGTGTGACAATTAATCTAGGTTACAACAGCCCCTTTTGTAGGTTAAATCTGTAGGTTAAATATGACTAAAATAACCCTAGACTAATCATAGTTTAATCAAGAAACAATAGTAGAGTTTAACTAGGAGAAGAAACCTATTTAAGTTGAATACACGTTGCCATGTCGTTTTCACATGGTCGTAACGTCTAGAGTCGCATCGTCACGACTTTGTGGCACCTCAAACCTGGTCGAGACGAATTGACCTGAATCTAGAACGTCCCATTAGCCACTTACATAACTCTCTTTATCAACCACCAAACACTCAAGAAAACCACCACTCCCACCTCACAATACTCACACAACATATTCACATGCATAAACATCAATCATATAGTCTAGGGTAAACATATAAACTCTAAATCATGCTTCCGTTGTGCTACTCAAATCAATACAACAACAGGGGTAAATTTATTATTTCTCATGCAATATACAAATCATACATAATTCAACAAGTTAAGCATACATATGATTTAAAGCATGTGAACTTAGACTATATTGAAAAGAAACAGTTCAAAGTGATAAAAAAGACTCATTTAATTACAGAACAAAGATTTAAGGGCTAATTCGTAAGTTTAGCAGGATACTTTGAAAAACCTCTTTGTAAAATTGAGAGTAAAATTATGAAATTAACCAAATAGGACTTAATCATGCAAATTTTGAAGTCATTTTATCACGTTTAAGGAGTTCAATTGCATCGTATAAAAATCAGGACTATATTGGAAAACTATCAAAACATGGTTCAATCAATCAGTATGTCACGTCACAACCACACGACATTCCTCGTCATGGTGTCGATCCCTTGTCGCAGCATCATTTCAACATCATCGCGACTTCATTTGTAATATTTGTAAAAAATAATCCAGAACTGCATATGACACTTTGTCACATTACCAAGCATACCAATTTGTGAAATTAGCCTAATTTCTTTAATCCAACATATCATATAACATATATATATATCATATTAAGCATTCTAACACACCGCAAAACTTACCAATACATAATTTGACATCCAAGGCAAATAATTATGCTAGCATGCAATTTTTAACTTCATAAATTAATTACTTACCATACCAATTTTACATTACCAACATTTTTATGTGCATGAAAGGTCTATCTAATACCAGTAAGTCATTTAAAACTTGCTACAACATCTAGCATGCACTAAAACCATCTATATCCTTATTTACCTACATGCATAGAAATCATTTATCCTACAACTCAATACCATCATATCATGCATATTCAAAATCAACATTTTCAAGAAATCAATGATCAAAAACCAATTATAAAATTCCATAAAACAATTCTTAAAATGTCTATTACAACCCAAGAAAATATTATTATCATGTCAAAAGGCAATTCCAGGCAATTTTAGGAAGGAAGACGAGAAATGACAGATTGCCAGCATAAACGCCATGGCAATTTTAGGAAGATGCTAATGTGGCACTCAGTTCTCGTCACTCTCAGCCAGCTGAACGTGTACCAAATAAATCCACCTAAAAAAGAGAGAGAAAAGTGTGTGCTAGGAGAGGGCACCTACCCTATAAAAGAGGAATGAGAAGAGAATTCTACACACGTGGATTTTACACAAGGATTTATGAGTGGGTTTTATTCTCCAACAAATCTCGTGAAAAATCTGAAGAAAAGAAGAGAGGGTAACAGCTAAAGCACATAACAGAGACGCAAGGAAGGGGACGAAGCCTTCAACCTTGGGTCTTGCACAATATTGCAGCACTAGAGTTTGGAGCTGATTTGGAAAAAGCTTTATGAAGTTCTTCCATCATTATCTTGATTAATTTCTGTGAATTTTAACTGTTAAATGATGTTGTTGAATGATACCTTTATTTTGGATGCTAATTTCCAACCCATGAGCTAATCACATCGGGTTGGAATTACTTGATAAATCTTTATTTCCATTAATTACCAGACATTATCTTGATTAGATCTACTGTTTCATTCAATTTGCGTTATTTTGAATGCATGCATGCAATCTCTAGACATAGATGGATGTATGGTATGGTCACAAACTTGATTTAATTCTAAAAAGGTTAGATGAATTAGATTGTGATCGAATGATACAAGCGAGTACTCGAAAGAATATCCGTAAGCACTCTAGACATAGTTGGAACCCATTTTAACATGATTAGAAAGTTTTTAAACTTAATTTAAAGTTTCATTAAGGATTTCTTTGGATTTAATGAAATTTCATGAAAATTACTATAAACATGTCAAAAAATTTGATACCATGAATTGGGTATTTTTGCGTAGTTTAAAGGTTTAGAATATGTCGTAGGTGAATAATTAGATGAAAAAAATTAGTTTTAGAAAAAAATATTAAGTATAGATTGAGATATTCAAATTTTAAGTTTTCTATGATAAAGGTTTCGGTCAAAAAAGAACCTAGCTTAGGCTTGTGTTTTTTTATTGTTTGATGTATGTATTTGGCTGAATATTGATTATGTTGTGTGATTTACTTTTTTGAAGTTTTGAAATTATTAGGACCTTCTATGAGTATAGGTAAAGGCAAGGAAAAGCTAACTTGAACTTTCGATTTTTGGCAAAAGCGTAATTAGTGAGTGTTTGGAATAATTGCTTGTGAACATGATTCAATGCGTTATTTGGGAATTTACTTGTAGCCTAAACCCCTACTCTAAATTCGAAGTGTAAGTTTTGTCATACTCATGTTTATCTTGTGAAATATGTGCTTATGTTATTATAAAAATGTGAATTGAGATGAGATGCAATTACATTTGATGTGTGTTCTTGATTACTATTGTGAAAGTGCATATTTAGCCGTACCAAACATGCCAAGTGACAGTAATAATTATGTGCTTATGATGTAAATATGCAGTGCTAGCGAACTATAAATTGGTAAGTAATATACGTGTGCTTAATAACAAATATTTTGGCCTTGTGATTCTTGAAACCGATGGATATAGTTGGCATGCCATATTATTATCAGTACTTTCTTATATGTTATATGATTTGGGTGTTGAGGCCCTAGGACATATTAGAGAGTTAAGGGAATGTGATCTAAGCTCCATTCAATGGGACATGTTGGTGTGTTAGAGAGTGTTAACTTTATACTTCACTTTGGGGACATGTTTGACTCTATGAGTCTATGCAGTGTGTTGGAGATCCATGTATCCAATTAGTAGTGACAGTGCCCACTTTTACGTTTCATAGCTCAAGTGCCAATTTATCTATAAACATGTTTTTGAGTAATGTGATATATGCTTGAATGTTATGTGATTATATGTGTAATGTGATATATGCTTAAAAGTGAATATGATTACCATGTAAATGACATAGTAAATAATGCATGAGTAAGTATAATATGACACTAGAGCTGGAACTATTGAGGTTGTGCTATATGGTTGTTCCGTTAATGCTTGATGAATTGTTTCCATGGTAGTTGTTCTAGGCATTCACTAAGCTTGTTAAGCTCACCAACTCCCTTCTTAAACCATTGTCGATTAGTTGTGTGCTGGTGTAAGCGGTGTGGTTTCGAGGGGTCCAAGCAAGTCATTTTTTGTTATTTCGTAGGTCTTATTGTTATCCATTTTCATTTTTGGGATAAGACAATGTTGTAGACTTTTACTGATATCTTCCATAATGTTTTGCATTCTTCCATAGATTATTTGTTCCTAAGTTTATAAGATATGTTTTGTATTACATTAACTATTGCTCGAACTTACTTTCAATGTTTGAGACTATTATTATGGCCATTTTGATGTTTATTTGATGATGATATTATAGTACGATGAATTGGTACAAGTTGAAATGACTTATATACTTAAAAATGTGGAATTTTTCTTGTCTAACCAAAGATATCAATATTCATGTTGTAAAAATGATACCTCTATGATTTTGAAATATCCAGGAAGTTAGAATCGTAAATTGGTATCGATACCCTATCACAAGTATCGATACTCGGGGTAATTTTATTGATACTTTTACAAAGGTATCGATAATTTTCGAGACTTTTGTTTTTTTACGAGAAACAAAATGCTGATTTGGTACCAATTTTCCATACTGTATCGATACTGTACAAGGAAAATATTGATACCCATGTTCTAGTATCGATACCTACATAGTACATTTTGAGATTTTGCTAAATAGACCTTAGGCATGTTTCATTATTATTTTAAGACCTATTGATGTATGTTCAGCATATATAATCGATTATTAAGATGTTCGGTCAAAAACCATACGAATGTCAAAGAAAAAGATATTTCATTCTTTAAGTGTCTAGATATATTGTGTAGGATCTGAGAAGGTGGTGTGGCATCCTGATATTCGGGCTCAGCAACCGGGCCAACGTATAAGGTGTTACTAAGTGTTTTCCAAAATAAAGTAGAAATTTATTCATCAAAAGCTATCACTATTTACTTTACAGATTAAATTTGGTTTCTCGATTATTAAACGAGTTGAGGTAAATTCTCCATATTTGGCCATGTCGTCCAAGTCGGGTTTGGGGTGTTACAATTGGTGGAATCGGAGTTTACATTCAAAACTCGGGTTGTGATTTTTGGGTTCAAGTTTTTATAAAAACTATTTTAAACAATTATACTTCTGATTAATTTTGAGAAATAAGTTTATGAAAATTCTGAGTCTCTATTGTCGATCCTGTAAGTAATTCTTCTTTAGCTATACTTTGTAGTATAGAAAAACACTGTAGTGTTAAAATTACTCTTCTTTTGCTAAAAACTATAACAACTCTGTAAAAGTTTATAATAAGATTTTAGATATATGATTTCTGATAACAAATTTCAACTACTGCACAAAATTTTGAAATTGTAGATAAAGTAAGCATAATGAGTACGCACAAAACCCTTGGACATAGTGCTCGTGGGCATGAAGGGCACCAAAGAAGGGCTTGATCTAAGCCATCCTCAATGGGAAACATTCCCAATTTAGATATGAGTGAGATAGTGGGAACACCAACTATTGAGACTGAGTCCTAGACTCAGACTGTCAGGGTCAACGCATTCTCCCAAGACATGATAAGGGTGCTCGAGAGGGTCTGTAACACCCCCAACCCGTATCCGTTGTCGGAATAGGGTTACAGAGCATTACCATAAAAACATAACTTAAAAACATTCCTCTCCAAACGTTTTACTAATCATAGCATAATCCATTCATACACATGCAAATCGCCCCTTATTTGAGCCCTCGAGACCTTGGAAACACTTTAGAAACGATTTGGGACTAAATCGAGATCATTTGAAACATTTTAAAAAAAGCTAGAAAAATTCACATTGCAGTAGTCACACGGTCGTGTGGCTAGGTCATGTAACATTTGAAATAGGGACACACTGCTGTGTTCCAACCTATGTCCATGCCAGGGAACTCTTTGACTTGGGTCACACTGCCATGCCACACGCCCGTGTACCAGGCCGTGTAACTTTCGAAGTGGCTTCACACACCTATGTGCTGGGCCTTGTAATTGCCTGACTTATAACCTTTGAAACCAATGAGGACACATGGCTGTGTCGCAGGGCCGTGTGTCATACACGACTGAGATACACGCTCGTGTCTTAGGTCGTGTGGACAAGAAATTGGCCAAAAACAAGCCATTTTCATCTCCCATTTCAACCAAGCACCTATGCACAAATTGCACAAATGATCAAGGCATCAAAACCTACCCAAAACATACATAATAGGACCAATTCAATAAGCCATCATCCATCTAACAAATATGCCATTAAGGCACCTCAATCACAAAGCATTAAACATATCAAAACATATATCTAATTGGTCATATTTCATACAAACACATTTAACTAAATTCCATATTCAAGCATACCATAATTAACCATATTGCAAACATGCCAAACTTACCACTTTGGTCATAAAACCATGCATCAACTTGACCATATTAACACCAACCATCATGACACTTATACATACCAAAACAACAACTAGATCATTTATACATAATTCCACCTATACATGCCATTATAACCTTGACCAAAACATCAAAATCTACCGATATAATCACTAGATTATGTGATAGGTCTCCGATGAGCTTCCAAACTGGTCGAGCTTCCAATAATCTATAAATCATATGAAAGAAAACTACGTAAGCATATAATGCTTAGTAAGTTTGTAGATAATGAACATAGCTTAAGTTTGTAAATCATGAACATAGCTTACCGTTTCAATGCACAACCTTATAAACTAAACATGAATCAATCCAACAAAAGCCTTGCACAAGCCTAAGCATCATCAACAACACAACTTAGTACTTTAACACATAACTTAATAAAATCATCACATGGTAAGATAAATATCATGAGCATAGTATATTTGAATTCATACTTTCCATAGTCATGAATACGTATAAATTGATCATTGACATTTCATACCTTTCCATAGGTTCATAATATAGTCTATTGGAACACTTACCATTCCTTCCCTTTTCATACCCGTTGAACCACTTAGAATAATATCAAATACACGAGAATCTCACACAAAGTGTGCTAAACATATTGTCAAAACCATTCATTTCCTTTTCCTTTACATCATTGCTCACTCGAGCCATAAATGGGTTTGCTCACACAAGTTTACGGTCAGAATGTAGCTACACGATGCCACTCACACAAACTGATGAGTATCTGTAACAAATGCCAAAACTCAGCCATCGATAGGACATTCAAAACCAGCACCCAAAACATGGTAACCCTAATGACATGTCATTTGTATCCTATCTATTCCTAAGGATCAAACAGGGCTCGATAGTCGTCGAAACATCGTTGGAATTCTGTCGTAACATGATATGATAAATAACATAATAGCATATAAATCAAATAACATTAAAACATTATTTAAATATACAAACTTACCTCGATTTTAAAGATGTCAAAATATGATTCACTAATCCGAAACTTTATCTTTTTCTCGATCTAGATCCGTACGAGGCTTATCTTGATCTAAATAAGCTAATTCAATGCATTTAATATTTATACTATTCAATTTAGTCCAAAATTCATATTTTTGCAAAATTACACTTTTATCCTTATTATTTTAACTTATTTACAATTTAGTCCTTATGCTCGTAAATTAACATTTATGAAAATTCTCCATATTACAAGCTAGCCAAACAATCTACGAACTTCTATCAATCCATACAAATCATTATTTCACAATTTTACCATGATATTTTACTACTTTTACTAATAAGTCCCTAACTAATAATTTCATCAAAAATCACTTTACAAAAGTCATTTATTTAACAAGAAAGATTCATTTTCTTCCATAAAATTTTAAAAATCATATAAAAACATTTATGGCAAAACCCTAATCCTTTAACAGTTTTGCAAATTAGTCCCTAAGCAAGCTAAATTAAGCTACAACAACTTCAAAACCATAAAAATCATTAAAAATGGAATAAAAAATCATATAAAGAATGCTTGGCCAAACCTAGCAAGCTTCCATGGAGGTTTCTTCTTTGGTTTTTCGATGGAAGAAGATAGAATAAAGATGATAGGTTTGTTTTTTCAAAATTTACATCAACTTAATTATTGATTTACTAAATTAACCTTTGTTATAACATAAAAATCTTCTCATTTAATGTTCATCTTTGTCCACTATTTAGAATAATGATCTAATTACCACATAAATCCCTCAAAAATTTAATTTCATAGCTAATAGACACCTTTAACTAATGGAACTATACTTTTGCACATTTTATGATTTAGTTCTTTTTACTTAATTAATCATGCAAACGATAAAATTTCTCAATGATTTTTTTATATGACACTACTAACACATCGTTGATATTAAAATAATAATAAAAAAAAATATTCTCATGTCAGATTTGTGGTCCCAAAACTACTATTCTAATTTCACTAAAAACGGGCTATTATAGGGTTGTTGGGACCCATACTAGATCTGGTAGCCGAGGGTTAATAACAGAATGACTGTCGTCAAATAGGGTTAAATTATTTGGGGTTGTCATTGGGGTCGCCCTAACTGTGGCTGAAAATTGGTTGCAGGTCACTGAGAGAATTATGAACGATCTGGACTGCACCGTTGAGCAAAAATTGAAGGGTGTCGTTTCTTTGCTTCACGATGAAGCATACTATTGGTGGTAAACTATTGCGTAAGGTACCGAGCCTGAGCGAGTGTCTTGGGCTTTCTTTTGTAACACCTTCAAAAAAAAGTTTGTAGGGGTAAGATATATCGAGGCCCAAAGATTAGAGTTTATCGGGCTTCAGCAGGTTGAAAGATATGGCCATGTATGAGGCCAGTTTTCTTAGATTGAGTAGATATGCTCAGGGTTTAGTTATGAATGATTATGATAAGAGTGTTCGATTTGAGGGGGGCTTGAGATATGAGATTAAGGGTTTGGTAGCTCGAAAGTGGAAGCATGTCTTTGAGACTTTAATGCAGAAGGAAAAAATTGCTAAGGAAATAAAGGGTACGGAGCACGAGAAAAGGGATAAGGAGAGGAAATGGGCCAGGTTTGACAGGCCTCCATAGGTTGAGGCACCAATTATTTCTACTGGGATTTAGTTGTGTGGGTACTGTAATAGGCGTTATCCGAGCACGTGTTTGAGGAGGTTAGAAGCTTGTTTTGGATGTGAGTCTATGTAACACCACATTAAGGATTGTCCTCTATAGGTCAATCAGGTGCCAGCTCTAGCTCCAAGTTTGATTCAACTACTGAGGATAATTCAGCAGCCACCTAGAGGCCATGGTCAGGCTAGGGGTGGGAATGGTATGGGTTGAAGGCGGAGGTGCTAATCAGACTGAGACGAGACAACCTCCATTAGTATATGCAGCAAGGCACCTCAAGAATAAAGATGCCACTGATGTGATAGCCGGTACATTTTTCATTCATTCTATTCATTATTTTTCATTGATAGATATTGGTTGATCCAAGAAATTCTTGTTGAGAGTAGTTCTGGTGGGATTAGTCCGTTGGGTCACTCAATGCGAGTTAACAAATTTTATAAGAGGTGTTCGTTTGAGATACAAGGGGTTGTATTTTTGGGTGATTTTATGAAGTTATCATTTTGGGAGTTTGATTTGATTTTGGGTATGGAAAGGCTTGTAGAGCATCGAGTCAACAACGAGAGTAACTCTGAGATCCGAGGATGATGTGGAAATTATAATGGTTGGTGAGCGTCGAGATTACCTCTCTAATGTAATCTTTGCTCAAATAGCTAAAAAGTTAGTCTGAAAAGGATTTTAGGCGTTTCTAGCGTATCTGCAAGACATGAGTTTAGTGTAATCTTCTTTTGAGATTATTTGGATAGTTAGAGAATTTTGAAACAACTTTCCTGAATAATTATTAAGGTTACCACTGGATAAGGAGGTTGAGTTCGGTATTGAGATTTTGCCTAGAACAACTTTAGTGTCCATTACTTCCTACCTTATGGCACAAAAGGAGCTTACGAAATCAAAAGTACAACTTCAGGAACTTCTCAATCGAGGATTCATTAGGCCTAGTGTGCCTTCGTGGGGAGCACCAGTTCTTTTTGTGAAAAATAAATATGGTGCTATGAGGATGTGTGTGGATTACCCAAAGTTGAATAAATTGATGATAAAGAATAAGTACCCATTTTCGAGGATTGATGACTTGTTTGATCAATTTCGAGGGGCATCAATTTTCTCGAAGATTGATCTTTATTCTTGCTATCATTAGTTAAAGGTGAAAGAGGTTGATGTTCTTAAATTTGATTTTAAGACTCATTGTGGGCACTACGAGTTCCTTATCATGCCATTCAGTTTGACGAATGCTCCGATTACATTCATGGCTCTTATTAATCAAGTCTTTCAGCCGTATTTTGATGAGTTTGTCATGGTTTACATCGATGATATTCTGGTATAATCTAAGACTGAGATTGATCATGTTGAACATCTTAGATTGGTTCTACAAATACTCCCTGAGAAAAATCTTTACGCTAAGTTGAAAAAGTGTGAGTTTTGGATAAGAGTGGTCACTTTTCTGGGACATGTGGTCTCTATTGATGGTATCCATGTATACCCTAAAAATTTTGAGATTGTTCTTGAGTGGAAACAACCTAGGAATGTGTTTGAGATATGTAGCTTTCTCGATATTGTTTGTTATTATCAGAGGTTGTTGAGGGGTTTTCGTTGATCGCAACTTCTTTGACTAAGTAGATGCTTAAGAACGCACCCTTTGTTTGGACCGTTGTGTTGCAATCAAGCTTTTAAAAGCTTAAATCTATTTTAACTTAGGATCCCGTTCTGATACAGCCTAAACCCATTAAAGAGTTTGTTGTGTACAGTGATGCTTCTCACACCAAATTTGGTTGTGTTCTAATTCCATAAGGGAAAGTGGTAGCTTACGCATCTGAGCAACTTAAGCCACATGAAGTCAACTATCCTACGTACAATCTTGAGTTAGCGGTGATTGTCTTCGTTTTGAAAATCTTGAGGCATTATTTTTATGATGAGAGGAGTATTATCTACACTGATTATAAGAGCCTCAAGTACCTCCTTACTCAAAAGGAGTTGGATCTTAGGCAACATAGATGGATTGAGTTGCTTAAGGATTATGAATGTGTTATATAGCATCATCCTAGTAAGCCCAATGTTGTGGTTTATGCTGTTATTCATTGATTGAGGTCTGATTTGGGGGTGATGTTTACTCGATTAAGTCTGTTCAAAGATGGTAGTTTGTTGGCCAAGTTGTAAGTAACCTGACTTGGATTGATCAGATTCGTGGTAAGGAGTCAGTGGATGACTATTTGGTTTGTCAATTTTAGCAAGATGAGGAAGGTAGAACTTCTGATTTTGGGCTGAATAATGATGGTGTTTTATGCTTCAGAGGTCAGACTTGTGTGCGTAATGGTGTCGAGTTGAGGCAATCTATCTTTCGAGAAGTGTATAGTAGCCCTTACACAATGCATCTCGATGGGAATAAGATATATCCAGACCTCCAATAGTTATGGTGGTGGCCCAACTTGAAATGAGAGGTAACAGATTTTGTTCATCGTTGTCTGACAGGCCAGCAAGTTAAGGTTGAGCACCAACTACCTTTATGTTTACTTCAACCCATTAAGATTCCTCTTTGGAAAAGGGAACGTGTGACTATGGACTTTGTTAGTGGGTTGCCCTTAACATCTACTAAGAATAATTTTTTTCGGGACATCGTGGATCGGTTGGCCAAGCCTGCTTAGTTTCTTTCGGTTAGGACAGATTATTCTCTAAATAAGCTAGGGAAGGTATATATTTCTGAGATTGATGGACTACATGGGGTTTCAATATCAATTATCTCCAATAGAGACCCTTGATTTATGTTTCAATTTTGGAAGAAGCTAAATGAGGCTTTGGGTACTCGGTTGGACTTCAGTATTGCGTTTAATCCTCATACTAATAGGTAATCTAAGAGAGTGATTCAAATATTTGAGGTTACGCTATGGATTTGTGTTAGCGACTTCCGTGGTAGTTGGGAGGAATTTCTACCACTGGATGAGTTTGCATATAATAAAAGCTTTTAGTCTAGTATTTAGATGACACCTTTCAAGGCTTTGTATGGTCGTAAGTGTCGCACCCCTGTATGTTGGATTGAGTTGGGTAAGAGGTGGATTATGGGTCCTGATTTGGTTTATAAGACCAAGGACAAGGTTATATTGATATGGGATCGACTTAAGGCATCTTTTCATACGCAGAAGTATTATGTGGATCTAAAGAGGAGAGATATTAAGTTTTCTGTGGTAGATCAGGTTTTCCTTAAGATATCTCCATAGAAGTAGTTAATTCAGTTTGGACGTAAGGGTAAGTTCACCCTAAATTCATTAGGCCGTATTGGAATCTGTGTTGTGTCGATCGCCTATCAGTTAGAGTTACCTCCGAAGTTAGATAGTATACATGATGTGTTCTACGTCTCTATGTTGAGGCGGTATCAATCTGACTTATCTCATACTATATCTATTGAAGAGAATGAGGTAAGATTGGATTTAACTTTCGAGGAGGAGCCCGCTCAGATTCTAGATCAAGAGGTTAAGGTCTTAAGGAGGAAGATCATGCCATTGGTTAAGGTTCTGTGATGGAATCATAGTCCAAAGCAAGCCACTTAGGAACCTGAGGACTCAATTCAAGAACAATACCCAAATTTGTTTGAATTAGGTAAATTTTGAGGCCAAAATTTCTTTTAGGGGAAAGTTGTAATGCTCTAAAATCTTTTTGAAATGTTGGATTTTTTCAAGTGAGGTAATTTGGTCTAGTGGTTAAGTGTTTTGTCTAGTGTGTGAGAGGTTCTAGTTTCGAATCCCTCCCTTGAAATTTTGTTAACTTTTTATTCAATCCCTATCTTTAGACATCTAGTTTAAATTTAATTTTCACTAAACTCGTGTGAAGAATGAGTATACTGGTTCAGTGGTAAGAAGTCAGCTTACCCTTTGTCCGTATGTTCGAATCTTGAACGAGCAAGTGGAAATATTTTTATTTACTACGTGTGTCGTCCACATGGTAGAATTGGGGTTGAATTTGAATTCTGAAATATGATTGGTGGTTAGTAGTGGGATTTGTTTTAATTTTATCTCGTAAAAAGCTCCCAAAATATATCTTATTATTCTCACATTTCCCACTCTCTCTTTTTCTCACTTTTCTATTTTTCTTATCGTTCCTTTTGTTATTTTCCTTGATCAAATTTCTTTTTCAATTTTTTTGTTCTTCATACTATTTACCGAAACTCTTTTGCTCATAACTTTATTTTTTTCAATTCCTACTTTGTTGTTCCGATCTTATGCGTATTCGTGGTATTGGGTAAGATTATAATTTCTTTTTGTTTGTGACATCCCAAAAATTTAGGTATTTGATTTGCTAGATTCTATCATGAGTTAATATTTGTTTTAGTGGTTAGGGCTCTTAAATTTGTGTCTGAGGCCTTGGGTTCAAATCTTGGCGTGAATAAAAGGGTTTAGCGTTTGCAATTTTTGGTCAAGGGTACATGGGGTGGAACTAGATTGAAATTCAAATACTAGGTAGTCATCAAGTTGTGGGATAGGGTTCTTGGGATCTTAGTTTCTTTTATTTTTATTTTTATTTGGTTTTGGAAACCCTTAAAATCAGCTTCCTTTTTCCCACGTTCTTTTTTTTTTTGGTCTTATTTTCTTTTTCTTGTTCCTTCACTCTCTGTTTCTATTTTCCTTCCTCTGCGAACGAAATTCAAGATTAATTTTGGAATTCTTCTTGTTGCCTTTCACTTAATCAGTTTCGTTTGGAGATATTTGTCGTTAAAATTCGTTTTACTGTTGATTTGGTAAGTATTTGGGTTGGGTGAAGTTTTGGTTTTGGAAATTGATGAATAGGTTGGGGGTTTTTGTGATATTTGTGTAAGTAAAAGGGTTTTTGACTATTCTTTTATTTCATTGTTAATGATTAATTAGGGGAAATTTGAGAGATAGTGAGTGCTCCTCCGACGGAGTGATTAATTTTGGTCGTTGTTCTCAAGGGTAAGTGATTCCACCAATTTAGTATAGTTATGATTATTTGAATGTTCGGTATGTTAACAATACCGAGGATTTTGGTTTCATACTTGGAGTGTACGTTTGGTTAAATTCGTTGAAGTTTGGGTGTTTATAGGTATTGGGATTCTCATCCTTTAAATTACTTCGAAACTAGACCAGGTGTGTAACGAGAAACCCGAAAGTGAACAATGAAAGCCAAAATTGGGGCTTTATCGACGCCATACGGCCGTATGGTAGGCTGTGTATGACAAACGGCTATATGACAGACCATGAGCTGGGTCATGTGCGACACACGACCTAGGCTATTTTGTGTTGTGTGGGCCATGTGGGCTACACAGGATGGGGTATTTGAGCCGTGTAGGCCACACGAGCGTATGGGCCCAAAACTCAAGATTTTTCCCTAGGTCCATACACGTCATCCCGATTGATTGTGGGTCTTTCATGGGGTCGGTATGTGATTAAATACATTGTAAAACAAGAAATTGGTTCATTTGATTAGTATAAATTCTAATATCTGCAAGTGTGTTTGAACTATCATATGATAGTTTAAACTGAGAGTAATGTTAAATACGTACATGATTTGTGTCTGAAATGTCATGCATGATTTATGTTCTATTTATATTTGATTCTGGGGTGGTATATATAATGTGGAGGAAGTGTTCTGTGAGAGGCAAGATCATGCCCATTATACTGGCAGCACAATTGCAAATATTCTAAAAAGTGTCATACCAACACTTAGTGGTGTGTAGGGCTATGGTGTGTTGGGATGGTCGGAGTTGGTGTGTAGCGATTGGGGGTACGATTGTAAATTTGCATATGATTCTGATTCTGTATGAGACGTTCGTCTGAATCTGTTCTACTATGTAGTTAAATTGAAATTAAATTTTTTATTATGTTTTCTTTTAAGTTACACACTGAGTTTTGAAACTCACTATTGTTTTAACTGAAAATTTCAAGTGGTACTCAGACTTAGGAGGGTCGGCGCGGTGGGTGGTCGGTTACATTTGTATTCTATTTCTTTAATTATTTCCAATTGGATTAAGTGTTTTGTAAAATTTGGATTGTTTGGATATTTTGGGGACTGTCTCAATTTTTTATTTTATTCTTGATTTTTGTACGATGTTGATAAAATGATTTGCCAAAAATGATTATTTTTCTGCTACCAACTATTTTTTATAAAACAAACTTGATTTTCCAAAATATAATGATCTAAGAATTTTTGCTGCAAGCTATTCGATTTAATTGGGAAACATAAATAAATAATGTTTTTAGTTAAATAATTATGACTAACATATTTTCTAATAAAACGAAAGCTAGATTTCAAACCAGTTTACATAATCATTTTAGATTCGGCCATAACGACTAGGCTGGGTTTGAGGTGTTGTAACATCCCAAAAATTAGGGGTTAGTAGAATTGGGTTTATGAATCGATAGAAAGTGATCATGCCTTAAATTTTTTAAATTATCTATGCATTTTTAGGAAATAAATGAGGTATTGGTTTGTTTGTTAAGTGTTAGTATACCGTTTCTTGAAACCCAAGCTCAAATCCCTTCTCTCCCACCATTTTTTTTTTATTTTGGAAATTTTGCCTCAAACCCTAGTATGTGACATGCCTTGCTTTTTAAAATAAATATTTCAAATTATATCAAGAATGAGTTATTAGTTTGATGGTTAAACATTAGTGAATTTATCCTTGAGGTCCTAACTTCAATTCCATTCTCATGCAAATAATTTCTTTATTTTTGACAAAAACTCCTTGTTTTAATGTGTGGGTCATCAAAGCCTAGTTAGCCTAGGTACAAATATTAATTTTTCACCAATAATCAACCTTTAATTCTCCTTCTCATTGCCCTAGTCATTCCTCTCCCCCTCTCCTTCTCTTTGATTTTAATTTTTTTCCTTTCCTCCATTGTTGTCATCGCCTACACCTAGTTTTACCGTCTCTTTTTTTTTTAATTTTTGCAAAAAGGATTTGTTAACATATTCTCCACCATATTTATTTCATTTTTCCTCATTAAAATCAGCCCCAAATCTGAAATCTTGAACTCCAAGATCAATCCCGAACATTTCCAAGAAAGTGCCATTGCTGTTTCTCTCGACTAGCTTGGGTAAGGTCTCTTTTCTCTTCAATTTCTTGATTAATTTTTTCAATTAAAAACCAAAATTTCT
>JABFAF010279188.1:5494-18581 GCA_013677275.1 Gossypium schwendimanii | reverse complement strand
TTAAGTAGGTGTTACATTTTAATGAAACCATAAGGTTTTTACATTTGGATTTAGGTTAGTCTTTAAGATGTTATCCACCATTTACCCTAGAAGAGTTATAAATAATATGTAAGATATTTTTTTTAGGATTTTAAACTAATTTTAAATATCGTATAGGGTTCCTCTATAGAATCTTAAATTAATATGTAAATCTTCTTTAGCACTTTATTCAAGATTAAAACTAAAGATTTTTGTAGGTGAATTGTAAATCATGAGTAAGTATTTCTAAGTATTTTATTTTAGAAACTTTTTAAGAAAGCCAATAAATATTATTTAAGATATATTCTTTTAGGATTTTGACGAATTTAAACCTTAGATCAACAAATTTAAAGTAAGATAAATCATAAACCTGGCATAAGATACTTTCGTAAGATATTGATAGGCTCAACGTTATTAATCAAATCTTTTAAAATAACAATAATAATAAAAGATCGAATAAGTTGTAGATTGATTTTAGTATTTCTCTTAATTCATTGGTAATTTCTAGGTTTTTTCTAGAATTCTAAAATAGAATCAATTTTAAGAATTAAAGATATTTTACTTGAATTATTTAGGTATCCTTTAAAGTTCCCGTTAAAAGTAAAATTCTCTAATTTAAGTTTAAAATTAGATAAGTTTGGTGAACACATCTTAATCGAGTTACAAGTAAATCAAAGACATTTTCTTTAGATTTTTTATTTAAGTTTTCCATAAGATTTTATCCTATATTGACACACTAATATGCTTAAATAAAAAACCTAACTCCTAAAACCCCGTAGGACTATCCCCGGATAGGCATTGTGGGGGTGTTATAACCTTTCGCACATGTAACCGTACTCCCGAACCTGAAACTTTGGCAATGAGATCGAGTCTAGACTTTTAGGATTTTCCCATAGTATTAATTTTGGACTTTTAGATGATAGGTGGCTAACCAACCTAGCCCTAATTGGGTAGTAGCAACTCTATGTTAATTTAGGACCTCTGTGTCTAGCTTTGCTTACTAGGCTCCTATACTCTTATGTAGGCAACGTTATGACAGCTTGGCGACTCCATCGGGGATGTTAGTGAGTCGACTTACTTAGGTTTAAGAGCTAGGTTTTTTAGTAGATTTATTTTTTCGTGCATTAATTTATTTAATTGTCTAATGTCATTTTAAATTGTTGAATATGTGTTAACTATTGATTTATTTGTTCATTTCATTTGCTTATCCTATTTTGATATGTATGTCAATGTGTTTGTTTATTCTTTTATCGATGAAATTGATTAATGCGTATGTCAACTCTACCCGTCGTTGGGCGGCTATAATTGTCATTCATGTTGCATCTTACTTTCGGTCCTATGCCTGGGCCCATCTTGTTTAGGAGGAGTAGCCTTAGGCTTTCGTGTGACAATATGTTACCGCATAAGTTTAAGGACTACTCCATGGTTAAGATGGACATAAATGTTCATGTAGAAAATGCTACCGTGTATGCTATGGAAGTCTTACCATCCAAGGGCCAACCCTTTTTAAAGGGGGAACGCATCCCTATGGATGTCGTATTTAAGCCTTGGGTTCCCCGTGCATTAGAGTCAGTCGTAAGCCAACATATAATAACCATTTTAAATGTGAAGCCTGAACATAAGAATCATACCTTAACCCTTATAATAATACCCTATAAGACATCATGAGCATTTATTCGTATGTTTTGAATTTTGCATTTTTTTCATTTGACTTTTTTTATTGACTTTGTTTTTCTTATGTCTATATCTCTCCATGGCATACTTCACGAATTATTTAAATACATGAGGCACAGTGTCACATCTATATTCGACATGAACACACTTTGAGAATGTTCAGTTGTTTGGCATGGGGTAGAAAATATAGGGGATAATAGCGAAAATGTTAGAGGATACTCAAAGCAGAGAAGGTGATTGTCAGATAACTAGTTTTGACTTGAGTCTACCTCAGATAGTCTGTATGGATTGTAGGAGGAATCGAGAAGATGAGTTAAAGGGAATATGACAATCATGGGACGAGGCTAAGAAAACACGCTTCTAAGACAAGTATGGCAATATAGTACAACTTCTGTTCATTAAACTAGATGATACCCTGTTGAAGGGCATGGTACATTTTTTGGATCCCACTTATAGGTGTTTTAATTTCAATGAAGTGGATATGGTACCGACTATCGAGGAATATTCTACCCTTCTCCACTATGACTTTAGAGATCCGCTCAGGATATATTAGAAGCGGAACATTGATTTCTTGGGACCCTTAGCTAATCTAATGGGATTACCTATTGATACAATGAAAGCAAGATTAAAAGATAAAAATGGTCTCTACATTTCCTGGTCTGACATTAGGGATGCTATGGGAAAGGCCAGCGGTGATAAACAATTGGCACTGTTCACGTTTGCCGTATACTAGTTGATTGTGTTCCCAAAAGCTCTGGGATAGGTGAGTGTAGAGCTAGCTGATTTTCTGTTTTAGATTGAAAAATGGGTGAATCATGCTCCAACAGTATTAGCTGAAACCATCATTTCACTCAATTTCATCAAAAGGAAAAGAGACGGGCGTTTCTTAGGATATGCACAATTGTTTGTATGGATGAAAGTCATTTTCTTTGTAAGCGCTTTCTCCATGTGTTTGTTCCTTTGACTAGGCCTACAGAGGAATTTTTGGAAAGTGAGTGGCCTCCAAATCAATCGATTGGGGAGTGGCTTCAGAACCTTAGTACATTGACATACAAAGAAATAGAATGGAGGGTTCCGTGGATGATTTGGAGCACGGTACCCATTGGGTACGGTGGTCATTTGTGGGTTCCCTTAATTGGCATATGGGGAGCCATCAGTTATTCCTCGTTGATGGTTCTAAGCCAATACGGGTATGATCAATGTATACCTGCTACAGCTAGTTTAAACAGGGTTGAAGCTTCAATTCAGGACCTGGGATTTTAGAAGAAATTGGAAGAGATACGAATCAAGTGGGGTCAAAACTTGAGCTTGCAATCAGGAACGTTTTTCAACCATTCCCCCTCGGAAACATATATCCAGTGGCGCCTAAAAAGAAGCAAAATCTCTATGTCAACATAATTCAAGGGAAAGAGGAAGGTCTTAGATGACGTAGCCGAGCTAACATAAGAGATATACGATTTACAAATGTGTCTGAGGGGGAGAGATGAAGAGGTCAAACGGCAACAAGAGTAGTATCAAGCATATGTAAAGGAAAGGAAGGAAGAAATCGTGAGGCAACAATAGCAACACCAGTCAGACATGAAGGGAAAAGAGGAAGGACTAATAATAAAGTTAGAATGACGTTAATGAGAAGGATCTGACTTGTTCGCTTAGATTCAAAGGTTGGAGGCAGATCCAAATCTGTGAGCTAATGAACTCTAGAAAGCGCGAGAATAAGAGAGAACTTGGAGGACGATGTTTAATGGGAAAACAAATGGAGGTGCTGGAGGAGGAAATTTGCCATCAGACTAAATAATTAAAGACAAAAGAAAAGGAAAACAAAGAGGTCACGAAAGAATATACGGATATTGTAAAGTGCTTTATCGCGGTAGAACAAATGACATTAAGTCAACAAGAGGTATTTGCAACAATACATAGGAAAGGTCAGGTTTTCACTCAGCAAGCTGAAGACATATGTGAACAGATTGAAGAGCTCAAAAAAGAATCTTCCCTTTTGCGACTAGGAACAAGCCTACAATGAAACTTCTGGAGGTGGCTCAAGCACATTACCAAAAGTTCATGAAGCTCATGATGAGGAATAAGAAGAACAACGAGTAGAGATTTGCCCTATGGTAATAGGATTGATTAGGATTTTCTTTAAGTATGAATGAAAAATGAAAAAAAAACACTTTGTAAACCAAACAGTTTTCAAACCTTTCATGAATGAAAATATTTATATTCAAGTATACTTATGACAATGTGCCCCAATTTCAATCATTCAATCATTCATCCACTCATTCACTAATTTGTTTATTTAAAAAAATTATTTAAAAAAATAATAAAAGAATAACATTTTTTATGACAAATCCAAATAATTTTCTAACTTTGGAAATAAATGTCATTTGAAAAAGGACAAGGCATAGCTCACTAGTATAACACCCTCTCAAAAGCCAAGAAGATGACGAAAGAAGAATTAGCACGCATAGCCAAACTAGGGGAGCAAATGGAAAGGATGATGGAAATGATGACTACAATGGTCAAAGGCATGGCCATGGTAGATAAAGAAAGTGACACTTTGGACAATCTAATCCCTGTTTATAGTGATATAGAGTTATATCGCGAAGATTTAACGCTTCAAGCGCTAGGTGTGACCATTCAGATCCTAAGAGTAAATGAGTTGCTGCATGCAAGGAGCCAAGAGAAGTAGGCAAGGGGAAGTTGATTATGGATGAAGAAGTATATAAATTTAACCTAATTGAGGAATGTTTGAAAGCCATCGAAAGATTAGACACCTTTGAATCTGTAGAAGCAGAAGGCCTATGTTTGGTACCCGATGTGGTCGTCTTATAAAAATTCAAAGTTCTTGACTTTGAAAAATTCAATAGTAGCAGCTGCCCCATTACTTACATCGCCATGTACCGTAGGAAAATAGTTGTTTACTCTAGAGATGAGAAAGTACCAATGCACATATTTCAAGAAAGCTTTATCAGATCTACCACTTGCTGGTATGTAAAGTTAGATATGAGCCAGGTTCAAACTTGGGGAGAGCTCGCACGGGCATTTATTGCTCAATACAAACATATTGTAGACATGGCCCCAAATCGCTTGGCTCTGTAGAACATGGAAAAGAAGCCAAATGAGATTTTTAAGGAATACACACAATGGTGGAGGGATCTAGTATCGCAAGTACAGCCCCCACTCACGGAAAAGGAGACCACTATTTTGTTCATTGGTACGCTAAAAGGCATATACTAAAATAGGATGGTAGGAAATGCATCTAAGACTTTCATAAATATGGTATTATCTGGAGAAATGATAGAGAATGTATTGAAGTTGGGCAAAATAGATAATCCTTTGAGCGGGAAGAGTCGTGTATCTGGGAAGAAAAAGGAAGCAGAAATGCAAACAATCACACCAGGCAAATTCTCATACTCTTACTTTCCATTCTCGAGCCCAATACCTTCATACCCCTAATACCCAGCTATAAATGCTACAAATACTTTATCGTGTATGTATCATCCACCTATACCAGTTACGAATCCCCCCATGTTAACTAAGCCAACTAAATCCGCACAGACCCAAGCTACAGTAAGGCCGCCATGGCAGAGGCCTGTGTTTCATCCAATTCCCATCTCTTACGTAGAACTTTTTCCAATTCTAGTAGAGAAGCACCTCATTGTACCTACACACCAGGAACCAATGCAACCGCCATTTCCAAAGTGGTATGATGCCATTGCTTGATGTGAGTATCACTTTCGCAATCCAGGTCATACCATCGAGAACTACTTAGCACTAAAATATAAGGTGCAAGATCTTACAAGATAAGGAAAGGTAAATTCTAGCACCACTAGAACGATTGAATAGTTATTGCTATTACTATTATACCACTAACTCGTGTCTGTCACGGACACTAGATGTTAACATGAATCCATTATCAAACCATGATTGAACAGTTAATGCTATAACTAAAGAAAAGAGCCTATAAAGTAGAAAAGTGGAAGAAATCAAAATCCCACTCAAACGACTCTTTGACGTATTGAGAAATTCAAATCTCATTCAGGCCGAGCCACCCAGGTCTGTAATGGGAATTGATATGGATCAAATCTACAAAATCCAGTAAGGAGCTCGAGGACACTCTATCCAAGTTTGTCCAAAATTTAGGGAACATATTGTAATAGCCTATTTTTAGTGTAATCGGAACAGTGGTTTCAGGATCACAAATCTGAAGTCAAAAAATTTATTTTATTATCATTTTATTTCTTACAATATGTAACACCCCTCACCCGTGTCCTTTGCAAAAACAGGGTTATAGAGCATTACTGGACCTATCAGACAATTTACAATTAATATGGAAACCAACACATTTTCACATTCAAACATATTTAAATCATGCGTAAAACATTTACTTATCAAATTGATCAACAACATTCATAATACTATATAAAAGTTAACTAATAAACTTTGTTCATTTCATTTCAATTTTAGTACCAAACTAACTCAAAAGTATATAAATTTAACTTACTATAACCATTAATTCGTCTTAAGTTCAAGCATGCATTTTCTCAGCACTTAAACAACCAATTCATATGGCCAAATACACACCAACCTTTATAAGCCAAATCTCATGGCTAATATCATAACTCAAAACATACCAAGATGACACTAGCCTATACATGCTATATACCACATATATACAATTCAAAAGTACAAACTTAGATGTTTGATAGCGCGATGATGTTCCAGACGACTTTTGGATACGAGCTAGCCTTGATTCTCTATAAAACATAAGAAAATAACACGAAGTAAGCTTCATAGCTTAGTAATCTCGTAAGTGAATAATTCAATACATCAAATACATACAATTCAACTGATTGTACATAACATCACCATATATACAATTACAACAAACCTTTCTCATGTCTTAAAACATGATCAAATACCATTTCATTATCTTTCTCTATTAAGTACTTGAATAGGTTCTATACGTACCTGTATCATCTCGTACTAACCTCTTTCTCAATAATCTCATTCATTTACCCGTTGAACCATTCGAAATAGAAATCGGATACACAAATGTCTCATATGATAAGTACCTATACCATGTCCCATAGCCAAATCAAGGTAACTTATCCAAGGAACTATTATCATGGCCTGAAACCAATTTATCCGATATGGATGGCCTGAAGCCAAATTGGTATAAATCGCACCCGAAGTGTTAATATCATGGCCCGAAGCCAAATCGGTATATCAACTTATAATGTTTCACAAGTATCCAAATCTATTCCTAAGGTTTAACCGAGATTTTTAGCTTGTCGATTCTATCTTTGAATATATCCGTAAAGTCATATTTACAATTCATACATTAATGAAAATCTCAAAATCACATTTTAGGCATAATCAAAGCATTTAACAAATATTACAATGAAATCATCACATTACGAACTTACCTCGTACTTGGGATTGACGAATCAAATCGATTACTTGATAATTTTGCCTTTCCCTTGATATAATTTCGGATTCCTCTTTTCTTGATCTATATGTATTCAAAACACATATTTAAGCCAATTTGCACTTTGGCCCTAAACTTGACATTTCTTACAATTTAGTCCCTATTTCACAAATACATAAAATTCATAAAATTCAACAAGACCCATGCTTGGCCGAATTACCATAGTGACCCTAGTAGCCCATATTTCACATATATTCACACTTTTAACCCCAAATTTTCATCTTTTCACAATTTAATCCCTAATTTGTATTTTCATAAAAAATCACTTTATAAAATATGAAAATCTAACATCAAATATTCATATTTCACCATTCAACATCAAATAACACATAAGCTCATCAATGGCAACTATCAAAATCTTTAACAGTTTTGAAATCGAAGACACGTGCTAGCTAGATTAAGCTACAACGACTCCAAAAACATAGGAATCATTAAAAACTGGACAAAAATACTCACATGCATGAGAACTAAGGATGGTCGAATGCTTGGATGGTCTTTAATGACTTCCCAAGCTAATATTCGATTAGTAAAATGAAGAATAAAGATGATGTCTTTCTTTTTCTTAATTTAATTTTAGTTTATTTTATTAATTACCATAATAACCTTACTTATATAATTCTTTATAATGCTTAATTAATGTCCAAATTTGTCCACTAAAAATAATTATGGTCTAATTACCATTTATGACTACTCATGTTTTAATTTCACAGCAAATGGAAACCTTTGTCTAATAGAACCTAAACTTTTCATGTTACGCGATTTAGTCCTTTATATCAAATTAAGCATGCAAACAATAAAATTTCTTCACGAAATTTTCACTTAATAATTCTATCATGCTGTAAACTTTAATATAATAATAAAATTAATATTTTAACTTCAAATTTGTTGTCCCAAAACCACTATTCTGATTTGACCCAAAAACGAGTTGTTACAACTCTCCCTCATTAAGGATTTTCGTCCTCAAAAATCTTACCAGTGAATAGGTTTGGAAATTGTTGTCTCATAGCCTCCTCGATTTTCCAAGTAGCTTCTTCGACCCCGTGTCAATACCATAAGACTTTCACTAAAGAAATTTTCTTATTTCTCAGTTCTTTGACCTCGCGAGCTGATATTCTGATCGGTTCTTCATTATATGTCATATCAGGCTGTATTTCAATCTCATAAGGAGAAATCACATGTGAGGGATCGGATCGGTATTGTCGAAGCATTGATACATGAAAAACATTGTGAATTTTCTCTATCTCATTCGGTAGAGCTAACCGATATGCCACTGGACCTACTCTCTCGATGATCTCATACGACTTGATGAATCTCAAACTCAACTTGCCCTTACGACCAAATCTAAGTATTTTCTTCCACAGAGAGACTTTCAAAAGTACCTTATCCCTGATCTGAAGCTCAACATCTTTTCATTTCAAATCTGAGTACGATTTCTGATGATCTGACACTGCTTTCAAACTATCACGAATCACTTTCACTTTCTGTTTAGTATCTTTGATCAAATAAACCCCATGAATCTTATTCTCACTAATTTCAGTCCAGTACAAAGGTGTTCATCATTTGCGACCGTATAAAGCTTCATACGATGCCATTTTTATAGTCAATGGCAAGTATCGCTCCCACGTACCTTCAAACTCAAGGATGCAACATCTCAACATATCCTCGAGTATTTGAATAATCCACTTGGATTGGCCATCTATCTGCGGATGAAAAGTGGTACTAAAGTGAGCTTTGTACCCAATGCATCTTGCAATTTCTTTCAAAAACACAATGTGAATCTCGGATCTCTATCTGAAACAATGGATATAGGTACTCCGTACAACCTCAAAACCTGTGAGATATATAGCTCAGCTACCGTATCAAGTGAATAATCCGTGTGTACCGGAATGAAATGAGCCGACTTAGTCAGTCTATTAACAACTACCCAGATCGTATCTTTCTTCCTCAATGATAGAGGCAAACCCGATACAAAATCCATTGTGATTCTGTCACATTTCCACTCGGGAATCATAATCGGCTGCAGTAACCCAAATGGTACCTGATGCTCAGCTTTGACTTGTTAACAGATTAAAAATGTCGAAACAAATTCAGAGATATCACGCTTCATACCAGGCCACCAGTAACGCTGTTTCAGATCGTTATACATTTTCACACTTTCTGGATGAACAGATAACTGACAGCTATGAGCTTCATTTAAAATCATCCCACCCAACTCTGCATTTCTCGGGACATAATTTCGGCCTCTGAATCTCAAACAATCATCAGCATCAATCTGAAATTCTGAATCAAGGTTCGAATCACTTTGAGCTCATTTTGCTAACATTTCTTTATCAACTTTCTGGGCTTCACAAATCTGTTGTAGAATCAACGGTCTCACTTTCATCTTAGCTACAATTGCACTGCCATCAGATAGGGCTAACTGAGTATTCATTGCACGTAGAGCTAATAGATATCAAACATTATTGCGGTCAATTCCAGATCGTGCGTCAGATAATTCTTTTCGTGTGGCTTTAGCTATCTAGAGGCATAAGCTATTACTTTGCCTTCTTGCATCAAAACACAACCCAGGACATTCAAAGATGCATCACTATAGATTACAAAATTTTTACTTGATTCTGGCTGTACTAACACTAGAGCTTCAGTCAATAGGGCTTTCAACTGATCAAAACTTTTCTGAAACTTCTTGGACCATTCAAATTTTATATCTTTCAGAAGCAATCTCGTCAACAGAGTCACAATCATTGAAAAGCCTTTCAAAAATTGTCTATAATAGCCTGCAAGTCCCAGAAAGCTACAAACTTTAGATACATTTCTCAATGGTTTCCATTCCATTATTGTAGAAATTTTGCTTGGATCAACTCTTATACCCAATGTTGACACTATATGTCCCAGAAAACCAACTTCTCATAACCAAAATTCACATTTACTGAACTTTGTAAATAATTGTTTATCTCGTAGGGTCTGCAACACAATTCTCAAATGCTCGGCATGCTCAGATTCATTTCGTGAGTAAATTAATATGTCATCAATAAATACGACAACAAATTGATCTAAGTACGGTATAAAAATTTGGTTCATCAAGTCCATAAAGACTGTAGGAGCATTCGTCAATCCGAAAGGCATAACTAAAAATTCATAATGTCTGTACATCATTCGGAAAGTGGTCTTTAGCACATCGGATTCTTTTACTCGCAAATGATAGTAAGCAGATCTTAGATCCATTTTTGAGAACACAGTAGCCCCTTTCAATTGATCAAACAAATCATCTATTCTGGGCAGAGGATACTTATTCTTGATTTTCACTTTATTGAGCTGTCTATAATTAATGCACATTCTCATAGTTTTTTCTTTCTTTTTCACAAATAATACCAGAGCACCCCAGAGAGAGAAACTCAGTCATGAAAATCCTCTATCGGTTAACTCTTACAACTAAAATTTCAATTCTTTTAACTCAGTTGGAGCCACTCTCTATGGAGCTATTGATATCGGAGTAGTTCCCAGCACTAGTTTAATACCAAATTCAACTTCTCGAATCGGTGGTAATCTCGGTAGCTCTTTGGGAAATAGATCTGGATACTTACACACAATTGGCACAAATTCAATCTTCTTTTCAATCACTTTTGTATCAAGAACATAAGCAAAGTAAGTTTCACAGCCTTTTCTCACATAACTCTGATCATTCATCGACGAAATCACAATCGGTAACCCATTTAGATCATCTGACTCAGTCTAGATAATCTCATTATTTTGACATCTCAAATCGATGGTTTTTCATTTGCAGTTCACAATCGTATCATGCAACAATAGCCAATCCATACCAAAAATTATATCAAATTCATCAAATGGTAACAACATCAGATCGTTTGGAAAGTAAAAATCTCGAATCATCAACAAACAGTTCTTGAACACTTTATCTATCAAAGCACACTTTCCTAAGGGGTTCGATACTCTAATTATAATTTCAGTAGACTCTACAGGCAAAGTCTTACTCAATACTAAATTCAAACATATATATGAATGAGTTGATCCTGGATCTATCAATGTAATCACATTAGTATCATAGAGAGTGAAAGTACCGGTAATCACATTTGGTGAAGATGCCTCCTCTCGTGCATGGATAGCGTAAGCTCGGGCAAGTGCTCGTGCTTTAGATCTAACAACAAAATCTCTCATAACACCTCGGTTACCACTCATATTTTTTGAGTTTCGAGGTGGTCTCCCTCTAGTAGTAGTATTACTGGATCTCACATTCTGAACTTTGTCTTTCTCTTCTGATTCAGGGAAATCTCGGATGAAATGATCTAACGAACCACATTTCTATCAAGCTTTATTACTTTTATTGCAACATTCTCTGAAATGTCATCGTCCGCACTGCTCACATTCAGGTTTATTGTCTCTTACACTACCAACTCTAGCTACTGATGTAGCTTGAGCTTTGAAACCAGAGTATTGTTTAACACGATCTTTGTTCATATATCCAATCGAAGCATTCAGACGAATATACGAATCTCTGGATTTCTTTGATGATGATTGATACGGCTTACTCATCGATCTTTTTTCTGGTGTCTCTAGCCTCTGATTCTGCTTTCTTATTTTCCTTACTGAGACCTTCAGCTTTACAAGCCTTTTCAACTAAAACAATGAATTCCTTCAATTCAAGAATCCCGACTAATAAATTTATATCTTTATTTAATCTGTCAACGAATCATTTACACATGATCTCTTGAGTGGAAATATATTCTGGGCATACTTGCTTAATCGTACGAATTCTCTTTCATATTCTGTCACCGTCATCCGACCTTGTTTCAACTCTAGGAGCTCTTTATGTTTCTGATCAAATAATTGCGACTTATGTACTTCTTTCAAAACTCGGATTGAAAGAACTCCCTGGTAACCCATTCTCTAGGAACCACAGATATCAACGTTTTCCACCAATGGTACGCATTTACTCTCAATAAGGATACGACACACTTGATACACTCATCATGAGTACAAGACAATTCATCGAATACTCGGATCGTGTTCTCTAGCCAGAACTCAGCTCTCTCAGCATCATCTTCAATGGTATCTTGAAACTCTTCAGCCCCGTGTTTACGAATTTTGTCAATAGGTGATTTATTTAATCATAAAAGATCAATACCTTGAGGAACTACAGGGGTTTACTGAGGAACAAGTGGGGTTAGAGATTGTTGAATAGCCAAACTCATTTGAACAAAATCCGTAAACCACTCATTTATCATTTGGAAAAAGTCTTGCTTTGCCTCTCCCTCTTGGCTACTAACAACAACTCTAGAATCAGATTGCACTACCTCTTGAGCGGGAGCGGGTACATTTCTTTCAACATCGTTAGCTATGGTTCGATCGGGATCCATTTGATATATGAAAGCACATTTTGAATTGTCAAGAATCATCACACTATCACAATTCATATATATGGTATATATAGACTCTCACACGCTACATTAGTCTTAAAATTGACTAAACCATAGCTCTGATACCAATAAAATGTAACACCCCTAACCTGTGTCTGTCACGAAATCAGGGTTATAGAGCATTACTGGACCTATCGGACAATTTACAATTAATATGGAAACCAACACATTTTCACATTCAAACATATTTAAATCATGCGTAAAACATTTACTTATCAAATTGATCAACAACATTCATAATCCTATATAAAAGTTAACTAATAAACTTTGTTTATTTCATTTCAATTTTAGTACCAAACTAACTCAAAAGTATATCAATTTAACTTACTATAACTATCAATTCATCTTAAGTTCAAACCTGCATTTTCTCAGCACTTAAACAACCAATTCATATGGCCAAATACATACCAACCTTTATAAGCCAAATCTCATGGCTAATATCATAACTCAAAACATACCAAGATGACACTAGCCT
>JABFAF010279181.1:0-15987 GCA_013677275.1 Gossypium schwendimanii | reverse complement strand
TTAGGATATATTTTGTTCAAAAATTTGAAATTTTGTTAAGTATGCTAAACTTCAATATAAATAAAGTTCGATTATTTCAATAATTGTTATGTTAGCTGAAATATGACATAAATGTATTTTTAATAAAGCATGCAAATCATACTATAAAATTTTTAGTTCCATAGGAAAGTTAGGCATGCATGAAAGTTTAAGTCTCTAGAATCGACTTAGTAGTTTCTTGAGGCAAAATCCTAAGAAGCATGTAATGTTGAAAATGATTGAGGCAACTTTTTTTTGGACCGTTTGAGCCTTTCAAGCCAACCTTTATGAAATTTTATCCTTTGAAACCCAACTTTGAGACTATATGGCCTAATTTTATTTGAACCCTTGCAATATTTAGCCATCACTTTTCTCTTAATTCTCTTTAAATTGTCTCAAACACTAGACTCAGTACTATCCAAAATAAGTTTGGGGGAGTCGAACAGAATTATCAAATGCTCAAAAATTTTGTAGTACATACAGCAAAATGCTCGTGAAAAAAAATGAAAAGAAAGAAGAAAAGAAAAGAAAAGAAAAGAAAAGAAAAGAAATAAAAAAAGAGAAGAGCATATGTACTTGAAAGAAAATAAATGTACAAAAGAGCAATTGAAAGCAAAATAAGTTGGTGTATTGAAAGTAAATATTTCGAAGGTCCAATTGAAGTTGATTCTAGGGTTTTAAGCCTAAATTTGTCTATCTTTTACCTACCCCTAGCCTAGCCATGTTACAACCTAGTTAAAAGACCTATTGATTCAAGTCCTATGCTACCTACATTAGTGGAGAGAAATTGTTATGTTCAACATATGAAGACATAAGTTAAACTTAATTATTGCAGCTTAATCTTAAATAAGAGAATAAAATTAATGTGGTAGGGATTTAACATGTCTTTATTAGGAAAGCATTTAGTCTATTTTTGCTATCATAAGAATAACTGAGATTAATTTGAATGATCTGTATACTTAAGTAACAAAAATATAAAATTTATTGTTTTTGAGCATAAGTATACAAAATTCATAATTTTGGGAAGAATGTTATTCTGAAGGAATTTTTCAAAGGTGTTTCTAAGAAATTCTTTTCAAATTTGTGCAATACTCAGGATGGGTAATGAATTAAGTTTGGGGGTGTGGAAACACGAAAATATACACACTTTTTTATGCAAGGAATTTTTCAAACAGTTTCAGTAAAATTCTTATCGAAAAATATAATTATTATAAAATAATTAAATTGCACTCAAATTATTAACAAGTTGAATTTTAATTAATTTTATATCAGATATTGATTAATTTTGATTATTTTCGACAGATTTGCACAAAGGGCGAAAAACGGTTCGGCAGACATTGCTAGAAGCACAAAACCGAGAAGCAATTTTGAAGCATTAATGGTAATTAATTTTTCATCCTAAGACGGTCCAAATTATTAATATTAATTCATAATATAATCAATTTTAATTTTAATCCAATTTAATTTGGGTTAAATAAATTATTGCTAATTACTTATGAAAAGGGGCCTAGTTGAGTTGAACTGAAAAAACCGATCCAACCAAGCATTGGGCAACACAAAACCATCCCACATACTGACCCATCCATATTTTTTGGCTGATTATGTGGCTTGCAAAATAGGCCTTGAAGAGTCCTTCAAATTGCATTCAAACCCCTCCACTATTTATGCCTTTCTAGATTTGCCCCTACCTTAAAATAGCAAGTTTGAAACCTTCAAACTTGCCACATATGTGCCCGACCGTGGGGGGACTCTATGACTACTAATTTTTGCTATTTTTAGCAGCCATATCAACCTATAAATACCTCCCTTGGCTACTCACTTTAAACACATCTCAAACCCATTCATTTATTCACTTCTCTCTCACTTTTCTCTCTTCATTCTGTTCCATTGTTCTTCATTTTCTTGCCCCATTCCCTTGCCAATTTAACCTCTTGAAAAAGAGTCCTTCAACCATCATTTGGAGCAGAATTCAAGTGTTCATGGAAGCATCGGTTCAACAAGAACAAGCGGAGAGAGAGGAACGGAGCAAACTAGTCAAGCCTCGGAGAAATACCGGATTTGATTATTGTTCTGTATCCTTTTTAATTTTATTGTTGTTGTTATGAACATGTCTATGAAAAATTGTGATGTTGATATGTTTACTTTAATAAATATGGCTTAAATTTAATTTGTGTTAGGTTGATTGCATTTCGTCTACTTAATTTATTAAAATTGTGTTTATGTTGTTATAGGCCTCGGTAAGATGTTTGATTAAGTAAAACCATGACTAAATTATTCTTGCATTACAATTATAAGGTAACTAATGAATTAATTATTTAAATGAATTGAAATTTTAATTAATTGACACAATTCTTAACCAGTGCATGTTTAATCATTTAAGGTAGCTGAGGGTTAAATTAGCAACGGTATCTAACGGTACATTAACCTTGCATAACTTGCAAGATTATTGTGATTAAACTGTTTCAAGGTAGAAATACATGGTTACCCCACATAATCTTTTATGTGCTTATGAGATTGAATTAGTTGGTTGAATTGGCATAGAGATATGTACAAGAGATTATTTTAATTTCATAAGTATATACGTGCATTAACATATTTGCTTAGTAAAATTTGTTTAATCGGTTGAATTGACATAGATATATAGTTAAGAGGTAAATGGATTTTGGTAGGTAAGTATGTTCATAAGTTAGCAAATTACCGAGTTGTCGTGAATTTATTCGTAACAACATGACCATGAGTTTAATAATTCTAAGTTAAGAGATGCAATAAATCTAACACAATTATGTCATCTTGATTAAAATCATCTTTTGAAATCGTGCATTGAAACTTTTATTTTCTCTTTATTTATTTTACTTAGTTAAAAATCTTAGTTTTTATTCACCTTCTCAAATCAAAATATTTTTTTTCATCAAAGTGTTTTAAATTGCATTCAAAAGTAATTTTTTCATAGTCCCTGTGGGTACGATAACTCAACTTATTCTTGTTACTTTATTACTTGTTGCGATTGTGTACACTTGCACATTTCAGTTGTTCCAAGGCCTGGCAACTCAAGGAAGTCATCAAGATGGGAATTAACCCAAAATTGGTATTGCCCATCCGTGAACACCTTGACCTTAAACCAGTATGGACTTTGAGTCAAAAGATAAGTAGTTCTTGCTGACTCGTTATGTTAGTGGAAGATTGGATGATCGTGTTAGGGCAGCGACTAGTTGATTGATGAAGAACCTGAGAGGACAGTTGATTGAGATTACTGAAGTGAGCTAATCACTGATCCTCATATTTGATTCACTTTATCTATCTCTATCTCTTACAATTTTAATTCTTCATTTTTTTCATTTTATTTTATTATTTTACCAATTCTAGACATGTTTGTTGTTTTACTTTCGTACTATAACTGACTTAAAGTATTAATTAGATCTTTAATTGTTTAGGTTAAGATTGATTTGGTACTTGCTTCCCTTGGGTACGATCCTCGGAGTACTCACTTACTTCGTTGTGAAATGTATATTACAACTCGACCTGTATACTTGTGGATATCGCATCATAACTCTGTATTTTATTGTAGTATTCACACTCTGGATGTTAGTACGTCTGGAGGCGGTCAAGTTGTTAGCACCGTTGTCGGGGAGGCAATGTCAGTAGATTAATTTTAATTTTCACTCTTAAAAGAATAATTAGGAAATTTCTCAGTTGTAGATATGATTTTATTTTATTTTAGTATTACTAATCCTTTTTTTTTGGGTTTTATGTATGACTCGTAGTAGAGGCACACCTATTGTAGTAGCCATCGATCTAGAAAAAATAATCTGAAGAAATCGTTGACAGTAGCAGTAGCAAATGCAAGATCCACCAACACCAGTTATAGTTAATGTACCACGTGACAATCCATTGTTCTGCAATGCTGACGATAACGCTTTAGGAGACCCACCAGTACCACAGTTACCTGCAAAGGTGCAGATGACTTGAAATGAGAGGACTTTGAGGGACTATGCCCTATCAAGCTTAAATATGTTTTAGGAAAGTCTAACAATGCTGGTGATTACAACTAATAGTTTTGAAATCAAATTGACAATGATACAAATGATACAAAATAATATGCAATTTAGGGGCACAATGATAGAGAACCCTAATCAGCATTTGAAACGTTTTCTCCAACTTTGTGATATTTAGGGTCACTGATGATGCTATTTGCCTCTGATTGTTCCCCTTTTCTTTGATTGCTAACACTTTTTCTTGATTAGACTCCCAGGCACCAGGATCTATCACGACATGGGGCGAACTTGCTAGAAAGTTCTTACAAAAGTTCTTCTCGATTAGCAAAGTAGTTCACTTAAGGAGAGAGATTGCTTTCTTTAGATAGATGGAGGAAGAAAGTTTCCATATGGCGTGGGAATGCTTAAAAATGTTGATTCATAAATGTCCACACCACGTATTTCCTTAGTGGATGCGACTACATGTATTTTATAAAAGGTTGGATGCAAACACACGATTTGGACTAGACGGACCAGTAGGAGGAGCCTTTATGAATAGGACATACGAGGATGCGTATGAAATTATTGAAATTATGGCATTAAAATCATCTTAGTGGCCAAATGAACATTTCACATATGGCCAAAAAACCGCTACGGTCAAAGTTATTCGAGAGGATGATAAGTATTAGAAAATAATGGACAGATTAAACTATATTGAATCTGTTGCTACATCGTTTATGTATGGAGGAGATAAACCACTGTTCCATTATATCAATAATCCTATTGAGGATGTGAATTACATTGGGAATAGGGATGGAAGCCCTTATTCGAATACATATAATCTCGACTGGAGGGATCACCCTAACTTGAGATAGGGAGGAAACCAATGAGGAGGTAACAATTCAAATCAAGTTAAAAATACTAATTGCCAACTTCCTTATTTGTAGAAACCTTAGGATAGAACCAACCTAAGTGACCATACTGCATGTGGTCAACATCTGGATAAAATTGAGGAAGAGATGCAGTCAATGAGAGTAGATGTCAAGCAGGTGCAGCTTGAGTGCACCAATTCAACTAGAACATTGACTAAGCTCGATGATAAAATGAGCCAATTGATGAGCATGATGGGTGATATCAAAAGGAAAATTGGCTTAGGCATTCCTAGTAACATAGAATATAATCCACGGGGGGAAGGTAAAGAGCATGTGAAAGCTATAGCACTCAGATCAGGCAAGGTACTGATTAGCCCAAAAATACCTACTCTAAAGGTGACTGTGGATAATACTGATGAACCTCAAGACAATTCCCTAGAACTTGATGACGGACTTGAATCAGAAGAGGAGAATGCACCAGTGGCTGAGACAGGAAAAGAGACATTTAAAGATGTAGAAATCACGAAAAGATTAGAAGAAAGATAGAAGCGGGATGAGGATGAATTCGTAAATTTTCTAAATTTTTTTAAAAATTTAAATGTTAACCTACCTTTAATCGAGCTAATTGAGAATGTTCCTAAATACGCCAAATTTTTAAAGGAGATGATAGCAAGGCGTAAGAAAGTCAAGGTAGGAGAATAAGTTAGTTTAAGTGCTTTCTGTAGTGTGATTATTTCAAGATAATTACCTCAAAAGTTGAAAGACCTGAGAAGTTTTACTATTCCCATTTAAATAGGGAGCGTTCATTTTAATAGAGCTCTGTACGATTTAGGAGCTAGTATCAATTAATGCATTTATCAATTTTTGAAAAACTCGGGTTAGGGAATCTTAAAACAACTCAAATAACATTGCAATTAGCTGACAGGTCTTCAGTCCATCCGAAGGGAGTACTAGAAGATGTGCTAGTGAAGGTGCAAAGTTTTATTATTCCAGCTAATTTTGTAGTGCTTGATTTTGAGGAAGATTTGGAGATACCAATCTTACTAGGAAGACCTTTCTTGGACACTTCTAGATCCACCATTGATATAGAGAAAAATGAGCTAACTATGAAAATTAATGATGAGACTTAAATATTCAAATGTGGCTATCAACTAAATGAGGAAGAGTGGAGAATATTAGGGGAACATTGCAAAAAATTATTTATCTCTAACGTTCCCAAGTCAAGGGGAGTGCTTCCCTTTATGAACGCAGAAAGAATAAATAGGTTCAAAGAATGGGACAAGTGGCCAAAGGTGGAGTGGCACGACGGTTGGTGGACTAATACTAACAGAATAAAGAAATTGTCAACGGTGAATCAACAATATTGTTGGATAAATCTGGTAGTATAACTTAAAATATGTGAATTGCTGCATGATTTTTTGTAAATTATTGTATATTTAACTAACCCCATAATTTAGATTTTAACTTTTATTTGATGTATGTTCAAGTTTTAGGTCAAAACATCCTTGAAAAGGAATTTTGGATCGAACTGGAGTCATTGTCACGACATTGCACAAGAGAGTCGTGACATAGTAGACGGTCCCTTAGAATCTCCAAATTGGCTGATGTGTCACGACATTAGTAGCCTGCTAGGGATGTTGCGACATGAAACCCCTGTGTAACAACATCACTACAAATCTTTGCAGGGTTGACCCAATCCACTATGCAGCCCGAATATTTAATCACTAACTTTACCCAATTTTTAACCCTTAAAACCTTATTTTATAACCCAAAAACCGTATCTACTAATAATTAAAACGCCTTTTAACCCTTATTTCCTCAAACTCTCTCAAACCTATCAATATCCCTTAAATCTTAAACCCTTAATTTCATAAATTTCCTCTCACAACTTGGTGCAACAAGGAATGGGGACATCATGGGTAAGTAAGGAATTGAAACATACCTCAACTATCCATTCAAGGTTAGGGGTTCCTAAATTCAAACTTTTTACTGTTCCATTAAATTATTTATTTAGCAATTCGTTAGGATTAAAAAATTATGCCTCATAGACAAGCTAGGCGAAAATGGAAACGGAGCCGACAAAGACTCAAAATCCCTCTACTTTTCCAAATAAGAATGTTAAAAATAATTTTAATGAGCTTCAAGGAAAAACATTTATTCAAGAGAGGGGATTTGATCATTTATTCAAGAGAGGGGATTTGATCCATCAATGATTTTATGTAAAGAAATATTGCCTTTGGTTAGATATCATCAATGAGAGCGTTGTGTATGTAGTCGTTCAAATAATAAGTAAGTAAAATTAGTTATAGTCTCCACAGGGGCTGTATAAGCTGAACCAAATATTTGTAAAATTATAACTTCACAATTTGATGTAAAAATTCAATAATTGGAATGATGATGATTAAACTAAGTAAAATTAATTAGATTCAAAAATTGATCCCTATGCAATTCTAATCTAGATGCAATTTACCTAAATGTATGAATAAATGACTTTAGCAACAAAAACAATCAACATTAAATGGGCTAGGATAATTATATTAATCAAATCCACTTACTTTCATCATGCTAACATGTTCAGAATTACTTCCACGGCAACTCGATCTCTTATGGGTTTGGAAACCAAATTAAGTATTCTTGAATCTTTTACTTAGCGAAATATGCATGTTACTGATCATATCAGACTAAAGGTTTCTTAGAATTTATACAAGGTCATAGGGACATTTATGTTTGCAACAGCTTAGTTACATAAACCTAAAAACCATGCAAGATAATAGAGCTAACTAAAGATATTATGAACCTTAACTTATTCGGTTTTAATGACCTAAATTAAGCGTTGCACTTTTCAATTATGCGTCTACTAGTTGTCGTCTAGTTAGGATTGCTTAGCTAATTTGAGTGCACCGAATCACGTATGAATGAAATGCATCATGATATTAATTGAAAGCATAATTGACTGAGACACAAAATATGTTAACATGAATTAAATAAATCTCATTAAATTAAAATAATCATTCAAACAGATAGGAATTAAAACTTCATAGTTGATGTCAAAAACATAAAGCTCAAGGTAAACATGTTTAAAATAAAGAACAAGAGGAAAGAGTAAACTATATATAGTTCAGTAACCTTTTAGATCTATTCTGATTGACTATGTTCAGCAGCCTTTCGGATCTATTCTGACTGAGGTGCTCCTCCATTCTGATTGATGCTTCATTTGCTAAATTTTCAAGGGGTAGCCGAGTAAAAAGTGCTTTTGACAAAGCTTTTGAGGCTAAAGATGGGAGAGGGGATGGACGACTATGGAAGGGAAAAAGGGAAAGGAATTGAGTGAAAACTATTGTGAGTGAGAGAGGAATGTTGAGTGATAAGGGATGATGGAAAAGTGAGGAATAACAAGGTATTTATAGGTGAAGGTAAGGGCTTCAATTTGAGGAATAACAAGGGATGATGGAAAAGTGAGGAATAATTTTAAAATTGCTTCCTTCCCTCTCTCATGTGGCCGGCCATGCTTCAAGGAAAAGGGATGACCAAGTCTTGTCAATTTGAATTCAAATTTGAAGATAAAAATAGCTATAGAGTGGACAGTTTCAATAGGAAAGTTGTTGGGCTTAATTTTGATTATTTTTCAACTACAGGGACCTTCCATTAAATACAGCAAAATACATTTTGGGTAGCCAACATTAAGTGTTGAAATTTGGCTTTTAATTCCCCTTGTTGAACGGTTTTTTTTAGTCTAATAACTCAACGAACATGCCCATCTTTTATCACCTTCTTTACTAGGTCAAGTAGTCAACCCCATGCCCAAAATGTCATGGTCTTGCTATCCACATGAATAATTTGTGCATGACCATATTTTATTTATTCAAATCATGTCTCTAATAACCTACCTACATAGTGTAAAAATATATACATGAATAATAACATGAATTAATATAAAATATGCATGAAAATCATGTAATTAAGTATAATTTCACATGCTTTCTAAATTCATGTTTAAAATTACTAATCAAGTAAAATTCACTTATTTCAATAATAATTACTTGAGATAAACATAATAATTAAGTAAAAAGGTGGTAAAAACATATAGAAAAACCCTATATAATTTTGAGTTTACACACCCCCAAACTTAAACCATTGCTTGTCCCGAGTAATGTTCATGAACAACACAATTTTTTTTTCTAAGGTAAATTTGCAAAATGATAAAGCAGCATCAATCTTTGCACATAATCATGCATAAACAAAATCATGCTAAAAAATACTTTATATTGATAAGTAGCTCGAATGCAAATATTTTTTCTAACTTTATACTAAGTACATCATAATGTCAACATGAATCATAGTTTGCATGCATTTTCAAATTTATACATAACATTCACCAATCGATATGCTTTCTTCATCAACTAAACATAACAATCCCAAGGTTTAATTAGGGTCTTCATATATTGAACTGAGTAATTCCTCTCCACTAATGTAGCCGGTATAATCATCTAATCAATAGGTCTTTTATTAGGTATTAATAGGGTTAGGCTAAAGGTAGGGATAAAGAGAAGTGATCTTTAGGTTTAAAAAATCTTAACCCTAAGTTTGTCTTAGATCCTTTGGAGTCACAACTTTCATACAAATGGGTCTTTGGAATAGCCTCAAACTTATTTCGAACTTATGCTCCACTTTTATTTTTCTCAAACTTTGAGCAAACTTTGCTATTTATTTCTTTATTCATTTTTTCTCTATTTTTTAACATGTGAATAGCATGCACATCTTTCCAACTTTTCCTCAAACTTTGATCACCAAGATAAATTTTAGGTTAATATAAGTGTAAAAGAATAGGATAAAAATAAAAAAAAGATGTTAATGTGGCTTATAATGTAGGTAATTTGCAAGAAACAGGCCATTAAGCTCAAAATTAAGTTTCAAGGGTTAAATTTCATAAGGTTGGCTTGAAAAGCTCAAACAATCCAAAGAAAGTGTGCCTATATGATATTAGAGTTTATACCTCCTAGGATTTTGCCTCAAGAAAGTTACTAAGTCAATTTTAAAGACTTAAACCTTCATACATGTCTATTTCTAAAGAAATCAAACTGTCATGGAAAATCTTACATAAAAATAATACAAGCAATCCATCACTCAAGATAACATACGAATAACCTAGATAAAATAAAAAATCTTGCTTGCATTTGAACATACTTATGAACAAAAATTCTGTCAAAACATTCATTTATTTCAGCATACTTATGTAAAAAGATTAAAGCATACTTCAAAATTCATGCGAAATGCCTTACCCCCTTTCAAAAAAAGCAATGTCCTCATTGTGAAAACAAAGTAATGAATGAAAATTGAACGCAAGGTAAGGTTGTAAGAAAAGAGAGGTCAGTTATAAAGACTGCTAAAGTACCAAGTCTTTCTCACAATCCAATCCTAAGCATGCTCATTTCCATTACCACATCACTTTATTTTCTTTCTATTGAAGAGGCATTGAGCTTATTTTATTTATGATTGCTAATTTATTATGCGAAAGTAAAATGCTAACTAAGAAATATAAATAAACACCAAAAAAGAAATAAAAACTAAAGGAAAAGAGCTACCCCTTTTTATTTATTTGACTTATCTTCCTCGTCTTCCTCCTTTGATTCTTCGTCCTCGCTTTCTTTCTCATCTTCCTTTCATGAATTGAAGATATAATCTGGGAACTTAGGAACAAAATAATTAGAGAGGCTTTTAAAAGTATTTCTTCATATCTAACTTTTGCTTATTTCCAATAAGCCTGTTGTTGGTTATGCATAAACTTTATCACATCCATCATAGTTGACAATTTTGACTTCTTAGCAGTGTTTGAAGAAGTGGGCATTGGAATAGTCAACTTAGGATCCATACTTTGTTCAACTGGCCCATCAGCATTCGACTCTTCTCTTGGTTTAGAGAATTTTGGTTCATTTACCGGTTTAGGCTCATTTGGTTCTTCCTCTAATTTTACTTCTTCTATCTCACCAACTAAGTCAGCTTCCATTTCGAATTTGTTCAATGACCCATCAATTTATGGTTTTGTTGGTGCACTCGGTTCAGGTGGGTTTAGCTCATTGACATTCTCCACTAACCTTTCAAGATCATGAGCTGTGATGCAACCTTAAACATAGGGGCCCTTCAGGTTTGCTTTTGTCTTGACTTGGGCCCTTAAGTAAAGTGAAGTTATCAATGATGGGAAATAAACACTTCCGGTCTTCTTTCTGGCACAAGCATGGATCTCCTTAAAAATAATCTTCCCTACTTTGATGGACCTTTTTGTTATAATTGCATACAACAAAAGTATTCGCTCCATCAAGATGGTGGAACGTTGTCAGATAGGCATGAAACTATATTGAACAAAGAAAAACCATACCTTAGCCAATGGCTTTACGTATTCCCTTTGGTAAGAATGACTACCATACTTCCTTATAATCCATTGGGATCCTCAATTATTCACAACATTAAGTACTTGTTGAAGAAAATCCCAATTTATATTTTTCATAATGGCAAAATACTCATCTTCTTCAACATTAGGTAGGTTAAACAAATAAATAATGGATTTAGAAGTTAGGAGTACTTCTTTCTATGAACAAGAACTTTAGTAGCATCTGGCTTAGTCAAATTGGCATAGAACTCTCAAACTAACTCCTCTTCCGGGAATGATCATGCATCACAAAAAAAAAATTCCAATTGAGGGCATCAATTGTCTTTTTAATCGGCAAGGGCACAACTATCTTATCATTGCTTTCCAAGTTGAAACCTTTTTTCAACATCATAGGTTTATTTTTGAAGATGGAATCAAACCTTTCTTTCACTTTTTCATCTTGAATCACAATGAGATTTTCGACAGAGGTCTTGGAAGATCTAGTTCTTTTGTGAGATGTGGACATTTTTCCTGAAAAATAAGCAAGATTCTGGCAAAAGAATTGAAAAAGAAATCAGCAAAGGATGAGAGCAAGGTGTTACGACGGTGATCAATTTGTAGCAGTGAAGAGCTTGCAGTGGCATAAAGCTTGCTACAACGATAGGATGTGATGGCGAAGGGGTTGCGACGATGAAGGGGCATCTCTGATAAAAGTCGTGCAGCAGCAATACAAGGGCCTAGTGACAAGGAAGAAATTTTTGGGAGAAATTTCGAGATTGAGGTTGATGGCTAAAAGGGAAAAGAATGAATATAAAATAGCTTGAAGGGTTGCGAAAATTATGAAGGTAGAGAGGGGTTTATATAGCAAAATGTTTGCTACTTTAAGCGACTTGGACGACAAGGTAGTCTTGTAGCTAAAGTTTAGCTAATTTTGAGTGGCTTGGGTGGCAAGTAAGATGGAGGGAAGATATGGTAGCAAAAATTAGGGCTTTAGGGAACCCTATGGACGGTAACATGGGTTAAATTTCTCCTCTTTGATGTTTCAGGCCTTGAGCCCAAATTTTAATTAAAAATTGGACTGCTTAAAAATAAATAAACTTATTAGTACTTGGGCCAAATTGACTTCCTTTATTAAAATAAATAAAACTAACATTAAAATTAAAAATAAAGATTAAAATTAAAGACAAAGATAAAAATGGGAAATCAAAATAAAACTAAGAAAATATTAAAATGAAATTAGAAATTTTCTTCTTAAAAGATTACAATAAATTAATTCCCAAGAAAGTTTGGAGGGGTGACAGCGGTCCTGCTTAAGTTCCAATCTCCTTACACATAATTAATTAAATGTACAAATTTAATAAAATAATTTCTAACTTTTTTATTAAAAAGTAGGTTTATGAAAGATTAAAGATCTCTTAATTTAAACGAGGTTTTAATTCGCTCAACTTCACCATCCTAATAGTGCTTAAGACGTTGACCATTTACTTTAAATGTACCTCCATAGTTGTCGTACAATTCTACAGCTCCATATGGATAAACTTTGTGAATGGTATAAGGTCCTTTCCATCAAGATTTAAGCTTTCCAGGAAATAACCTTAGCCTCGAATTAAATAACAACACTTTCTGACCTTTTTTGAACTCACGAGGTTGAATACGACTATCATGCCATCTCTTATATTTTTCTTTACACATCTTGGCATTCTCGTATGAAACCTCAACTCTTCTAACTCATCGAGTTGTAACATCCTTCTCTCACCGGCTTGCTTAAGATCAAAGTTCAATTGCTTCAAAGCCTTGTGAGCTTTATTCTCCAATTCAAGTGGCAAATGACATGCCTTTCCAAAAACTAACCGATAGGGAGTCATTCCTAACGATGTCTTAAAAGTAGTTTGATGGGCCCATAGTACATTGTCAAGCCTTTGAGACCAATTTGTTCTGTTAGGACACACTACTCTTTCAAGTATACCTTTGATTTCTCAATTTACCCTTTCAACTTGCCCATTTGATTGTGGGTGATAGGTAGTGCCAATCTTATGCTTCACATCATACTTGTCAAGCAACCACTTAAGCCACTTATTTACAAAGTGAGATCCTTTATCACTAATTATAGCTCTAGGAGTCTGAAACTGTGTAAATACGTGCTTATGTAGGAATCTCATGACTACCTTAGCGTCATTAGTTAGGTATGCCTTGACTTTAACCCACTTGGACACATAGTTCACAGCTACCAAGATAACTTGTTCTCATAGTAATAATGAAATGGGCCTAGAAAATCGATGCCCCACACATCGAAAAGTTCTATCTCCAAAATATTTGTCAAGGGCATCTCGTTCCTTCTTGATATGTTTCCAGTTCTTTGGCATCTATCGCAGTTCCTCACATATGCATAAGCATCTTTGAACAAAAGAACCCAACTTGTAAAATCTTTGCTGTTGTACATGAACCACCAAAGTGTCCCCTACTCGGAGATGAATGACAGTGTTAGAAAATTTCATCTATCTCACTCCAAGCTATGCATTTCCTGATTATGTTATCTGCACATTATTTAAACAAAAATGGGTCCTTCCAAAAATAGTACCGACTATCATGAAGAAATTTCTTCGTCTGTTGGTATGTCATTTCTCGAGGAGTTATTCCACATGCTAAATAATTGACAAAATAAGCAAACCAAGGTGTTTCATAGAATTGTCTTACCTTAAAGATATGATCATCAGGAAAATTCTCATTAATTAGAATAAATGAAGAAGTTACCTCATTTTGTTCCAACCTTGATAGATAATCAACTACTTGATTTTCAACACCTTTTTTGTCTTGGATCTCAAGATCAAATTCTTAAATTAAAAGTATCCACTGAATTAGCCTTGGTCTAGAATCTTTCTTTGTGAGTAACTACTTAATGGTAGTATGATCGATAAACACTGTAACTTTGGAACCTATAGGATATGAATGAAACTTATCAAAAGCAAAACTATAGCAAATAGTTCTTTATCAACTACCGTATAATTGATATGGGCTCCTATCAAAGTTCTGCTTGCATAGTAGATAGAGTGAAACACTTTGTTCCTTTTTTGGCCCATGATAACTCCAATAGCGAAATTGCTTGCATCACACTTCAATTCAAAAGGCGAGTTCCAATCAAATGTAACAATTATTAGGGCTGAAATTATCTGGCTTTTCAATTTTTCAAAAGCTTCTAAACATGCTTTGTTAAAATCAAAAACATCTTTTTTTAAAAGCATACAAAAAGGTTTAGAAATTTTTGAAAAATCCTTTATAAATCTACGATAAAAACTGGCATGGCCTAAAAAACTTCTAACTCCTTCCAATCTAACTGGAGGTGGTAATATTTTAATTACGTCTACCTTTGCTTTATCCCCTTCGATTCCATTCTTGGAAATTTTATGCCCCAAGATAATTCCCTCAATAACCATAAAATGACACTTCTCCTGATTAAGGACGAGATTAGTCTCCTCGCATCTTTTGAGTATCTTAGCCAAATTATTTAAGCAAATATCGTAAGTATTACCATAAATAGAGAAATCATCCATGAAAACCTCAACATAATTTTCAACCATATCAATGAAAATTGCCATCATACATCGCTGAAATGTGGCAGGTGCATTACATAAGCCGAAAGGAATTTGCCTAAAAGCATATGTACCATAAGGACAGGTAAAAGTAGTTCTATGTTGGTCTTCCGGGGCTACAACTATTTTGTTGTATCCCTAATATCCATCTAAAAAGTAATAAAATTTGTTACTTGTTAGATGATCTAACATTTGATCCATAAAAGGTAAAGGAAAATGATCCTTGCAAGTGGATTTGTTAAGCTTTCTGTAGTCAATATAAATTCTCCAACTCGTGACAGTTCTTGTCAGGATTAACTTGTTACGTTCATTCTTGACAATCGTGATCCCATCTTTCTTTGGTACACATTGTACCGGACTTACCGAAGAAGTATCTGAGATGGGGTAAATAATTCCCACATCTATCCATTTAATTATATCCTTTCATACCACTTCTTTCATGATAGGCTTAGGTCTCTTTTGCCCATAAATCTTACCTTTTTCATCTTTCTCTAAAATAGTTTTATGCATGTAGAAGGAAGGACTTATATCTCGTATGTTAGCTATGATCCAACCAATTGCCTTCTTAAATTTCTTTAAGACAGTAATCAATTGCTCCTCTTGATGTTCTGTCAGGTCCGTTGAAATAATCATAGGCAAAGTAGAACTATCACCAAGAACTTATTTTAAGTGAGATGGAAGTACCTTTATTTTAAATTTAGGCTGTAACCTCCTGAACCCGGACTAGACGTTATGGCTAGATTGAGAAGACTACATTAGCCACCGAAATGGCTAAGCTAACTTACGTTACTTTTTAAGACTTAAAGTAAACTCATTTTAGAGAAAACCGTAGTTGTACTTTGAGTTATCTTAAAAACATTCATGCATTATGCTTAGGATTCATTTTATTGTTGACATTGTTGTTTTAGAAAAACTATTTGCTTTTCGCTCTTCTTTAAAAAAAACAACTCGAAGTCAAACTAATGCAGCAGAAAAACCATTTTTCAAGCCATTTTGGAAAATTAGTTGCCTTAACGATTTGTTTTTAAAAAATAGTTCCTTTGCAATGTAGTGGAAACTAGCTAAAAATATCAAATTTTACTTAAGCCCGATATCATGCATTATCTGTTATTATGCTTGAGTAATTCATGCATGCAAAAATCCCCAAAAGAAAAGTTACCAAGCCACATACCAGA
>JABFAF010279159.1:2868-21136 GCA_013677275.1 Gossypium schwendimanii | reverse complement strand
CACATTTCATATCATTTATTTATTATAACACATATATACATATATTAAATTAACATATATATACAACATACATTTTAATTTCATCCACTATACATATTTATATGTATATTTACTCCTTTAGTCCCTTATTTAATTAATCTATAATTCAACTTTTAATACCTATACGATTTGATCCTTATACCTTAACAACTTCTAATTCATGCTAATTACCTATCTAATATTTAATTTACTACAAAATTAACCTTGTATATACTTAATAAAAATATCTACTAGTCATTTTACAAAAATAAAGTCTCGACTCACTTTTTGACACTCTTAACTATTAGGTCGTTACAATCTAAAAGTAGAATAATTGAAAATTAAAGGCAATTAGGCTATAGTAGCATTCTTTGAATAAATTGAGGACTTATTGACTTAAATTCAATATAGTAATAGTGTATAATTTATGTCATGGTAATACAATATGAATACTCCAATGTTTGAACCTGTTGAGCAGGTCAATAATATTTTGTTTGCTCCATTATAGTGCTGACCAAAATAATGAGTTCATATATGAGTTTTTTTTCTAAAAAATATGCATATTGTTTGGACATTCCACTAAATTTTTAGGCTAAATTGCTAAGAAGGTAGTTGTTTACTCCATCCATCTTTTTAGTTAAAAGTTTTTTTTTGATGAGTGATTTATATTCAAATTGTGACATGATATAATACATGACAGTCTAGTGTATGCTCCATTAAAGTTGTCAAGTATAAAATCATGTGATAATATGAATTTCGTAGAAAAATTTTGTGTTGGAAATTGAATAACTGTCTAAAAAAATGAGTTTAGGAGAGAGATAACCTAGGTATATTTAGAAGAAATCTACTGAAATATTTAGAACTTTTTACCTTTAGAAAACATTTTCTGTAATTTAATTTTTAAACAGGTTTACAAGAACTGTAAGCAATTTTTCTTTGTTTGAGTGGAAAATTGCTTAGAATAGAGGTACATAGAATGCTCATTACGATTTGGCAGTATAATTGGTGACTGATTGTCTTGGCAATTCCTTGCATTCTTGCTTATTCATGCATTATTTACTTGAGGACAAGCAATAATTCAGGCTTGGGGGTGTGATAACTCTAGAAAAGAGTTATATTCTAGGCCTTTAGATAGAAATAATTTTTTGAAATTAAATAAATACATCAGCATTTTTAGGATAATTTTAGAACATTCCATAATAAAGCTTGGATTATGCTATATTGGTCATCATTTATTACTTTTATTACTTGGGGAAGGAAAAGTTGTGGTTGTGGTTGTGGTTGGACACTGGTACAGGTAGAAGAAGAGGATGAAGAGGAAGTAGAAAAAAATAAGGGAAGTGAAACATTACCGTGGCAAATGGTGAGACTGATTGTTAACACAATTTCTATGGTAATTCTAGGAAGATGCCTTAGCACTCTATCCATATCACTCTCAGCCAATTGAACGTGTGCCAAAAAAAACCAACCAAAAAAGAGGAATGAGAAATGTGTGTTAAGGTTAGACGGATTACAAAATAAAAGAAGGAAAGAGAAGAAGAAAAAGAGGAGGAGAATTAGCGTGAGAAAGAGACTGGTGACAATAATTCTCTCTATACGCAAAGAACTCCATTGGAGAATTCCAAAGAAAGAAAGGGTAGCAGCTTAGAAGAGAGCAGGATACAAATGTGGGGAAGGGGAAGAAAAGTCTATCCTAGATTCATGAGAAATCTTAAGAACCAAGAGGAGCTGGAGTGTGGAATTAACTTCCTGTAGTTCTGCCTTTATTTTCTAGATTGAATTTTCTGTGATTCAAAATTAATTGAGAAATGTTGATAAATGATTCTATTCTGATGTTTACTTTTCCACCCATGAACTAAATCCTTTTTGGGTAGGAGTTGCTAGGGTGAATGTTTTATCATCTTTAATGCCTAGGATTTGAGATTGTCTATATCACTGCTACATTCGATTCAGAGTTATTTTAAATACATGCATGCAAGCTCTAGACATAGTTGAATGTATGTTGTGTTCTTAGGTGTTTTTAATTCTACAAAGGTTAAGAATACTAGATCTTGAATCATTTGATGCAACAGAATACTCGACAGAATATTCGTAGCACTCTAGACATAGATGTTGTAAATTTACAGAGAGGATGTTCATTGCAGTTAACAATCTTAAGTTATGTAGACGTACATGAACTTAGATTTTTAGCTTAAGATCTAGCTATCGAAAGAGGTAGGTCACAGTAGTGAATCTCTGAGCAGTAGATTAGACAACATTTTGCCACAATATTATCTTCATATGAACATTTCTCCTGAGTAAGTCCAACCCTATTCATTCAACAACATAAATACTCTTGATATTCTCAGTGAATTGCCACATAATTTTATTTGCCATATCAATTCTTTGTTCTTTATCATTTAATTTCAGTAATTCATTATTCGAGTTTCTTATTCACTCTAATATTATTTTGGATATTTTGGTATAATTAACAATATTATAATAACATAATCAATTTTTTACCAATTTTCGATCCCTGTGGAGATGATACTTACTTATCACTTTATTACTTGAACGATGTGTACACTTGCACAGTTGCATTAGTTATTTACACGCAACATGGTATCAATACCAGTTAAAGAAAATATCGATACCTTAGTGTCAGTATCGATACTAGCGAACCTAGTTTGAGAATTTTGTTAAATGGACCTTATGCATGTTTTAATATGTTTGTAAGACTAATCAATGTAAGTTTAGCACTTGATAATGATAACTAACTACTTTGATTGACTTAAGACCTATGCGAATAATAAACTGATGGATGTTTTGTTAGTATGATATTTTATTTGTTTGTTGTGACTTGAGACGGTGGTGTGGCATTCTGATACTTGGGTTTGGTGACCAAGGCTGGTATAGAGTGTTACATTTGATGGTATCAGAGCTCTAGGTTCATTAAATCTCGGACCTATGTGATTATTATGTGTTTGGAGTTTTAAAAATTATGGGTCTAAATTCCTCTATTTTCTTGAAATTGTTGATATAACTTTGTTTGAATAGCATGGTACTATTTGAAATGTCTTTGATTGAATTTTATATGGGCTAGGAATGGGATGCCTTAATCCTAGAGTTTGCTTACAGGAATAAGACTTGGATCATCTTCTTACCACACACACCATTTTTTTGTTTATTTGTTTATTTATTTGTGTATGTTAGATTATTAGATTCGATAAGCCTCGTAGACATGTGAATGTGAGTGCGAACGTATTCATATGTTCTAAATGAATTAGTTAATAATTGAAAATTCTCGATAAAAGTTATTAAATTAGGAAAAATGGTTACAAGTTCTTTAGACGAGAGTGTCGTAGTAAGTAGAGGAAATTGTTCCCAAAGTTACTGTCAAATAAATTCGTGGTAGTGAATAGGATCATTACGAAAAGTAGTAGAAAGTTAGAGAGAATAGGAATCCGAGTGCACAACGAAAGTGTGAAAGTTTGCAACAACCATTTTTAGTGAAATTATAACAGTGATTTTGGGACCACAAATTTGATGCAAAAATATTTATTTTATTATTATTTTAATGTTTACAACATGTTAGTATTATCGTATAAAAATTTCGTTAAGAAAATTTACCATTTGCATGCTTAATTTGATTAAAAAGACTAAATTGCAAAAGGTTCAAAACTTGAGTTCTATAAGCTAAAGGGATTTAAAAGCTATGAAATTATATATTTAGAGGGTTTATGTTGTAATTAAACCATTGATATGTTGAGTGGATAAATATGGACACTTTTTAGGTGATATTAAAGGTTAATAAAATGGTTATTTATGTAATTAGTAAATAATTAAGTAAAATAAAGAAATACACAAAAATATCATCATTTTCTCTTCATCACCACTGAAAATAACATGGAAGAAGCTATGGTTAGGGCTTGAAAGCTTCGATCACTTCTCTAGCTATCATGTAAGTGCATTTTCATCCTGTTTTTAATAATTTTTATGTTTTTGGAGTCATTGTAGCTTAATCTAGGTAGCCCAAGGACTAATACATAAAACAATTAAAAGACTAGGGTTTTCCCATGAATGAATACATGTTGTTCATGTTGTTTGATGGAAGAAAATGAACCTTTGTTGTTAGATAAACAACTTTTGTAAAGTGATTTTGATTTAAAATGTCAATTATGGATTAAAATGAAAAATGTGAAATATTCATGGCAAAAAATGTGAAATAATAAATTGTAGGATTTGATAAGTACTTATATGAAATTTGGGTAGCATGGGTTAGGGATGAAATTGCATGAATTTCATTTTACGAGCTTAAGGACTAAATTATAATGAAATCAAAATATTAAGGGCAAAAGCATAATTTTGCAAAATATAAATTTTGGATTGAATTGAATAGAATGATTATTGAATGAATTTAATTTATTCATTTAGAACAAGATAAACTTCATAGGACTTTAGATCGGGGCAAAGATAAAGTTTCGGATTAATCGACTCCGTATATATGTTTTATCTTCGAGGCAAGTTCATGTAATTGCATAATGTTTGTAAGCTTTTTATTGAAATATATATGCGTACATTCCAATGATGTTACGTCAACTACCGAGCCTCGTTTGAACCTTAGGAATTCATAGGATACAAAAAACATGTCATTATGGTTTACATGTTCCGGGTGCTGGTCTTGAATGTCCTATCAGTAGCTGAGTTTTCGCATTTGTTGCGGATACTCGACAGCCTGTGGAGCAGCACTGTGTCGCTACGTTCCAAGCCACAGCTCATGTGAGCATACTTTTTTCACAGCTTGTGTGAGCAGATATGGAAAGGAAATGACAGACTACGATTATATGTTTAGCACACTTCGTGTAAGCTATCCCGTATATCCAAGAATATTCTAATTGGTTGAACGGGTATGAGTTTGAAAGGAAATCATAAGAGTTCAATAAGAATTGAGGCATGTATATATGAAATTCACTGAAATGGTGATACATGGAAATTATGTTATGTTGAGATGGATGACAAATCCAATTGATTCATGTTTAAGTTTATAGGCCATCCATGTTAAATTGCATATGATTTATGTTCAAGTATGCTGACATGTTTGTGTTAATGCTTAGGCTTTGGGCAAGCTATTGGTTGGATTAGGGCATGCTAAATGTTAATATTATGTTAAGAAATGGTAAGTTAAGTTTTATGATATATGAACTTACTAAGCATTATATGCTTACTTTGTGTTATTTTATATGTCTTAGTGAATCGAAGGCTCGTTTGGGTTGGAAGCTTGTTGGAGACCTATCATACTATCCATCAACTATATCGGTAGATTTTGATGTTTTTAAGTCCTATTTATAATGGCATGTATAGGTGTTTTGTGCTTGATGAAATAACCGTTATGTTTGGCTTGTAAATATGGTATTTTGGGTGAAGGATTGGTTGTTATGTTGGCATGTATATGTGGTTTTATGATTGTTCATATTTTGGCAATTTGGTGCTTAAATGGTGGGAGTTGGAATGGCAAATAAAATGCATGCTATGAATGGTTCTTTTGATATGTTTGAATGTGATCATTGTGGTATGTTTGAATGTGATCATTGTGGTATGTTTGAATGTGATTGACATAAGGTCAATTTTGCTAAGATTTAGTGATGATAGATGTTGAATGGCCAAATTGGTATATTTTAGTGTGATTTTGTTATGTGAACAATGTGGTTAGTTTTGGCATAGACTTAGTTACAAAAGTTCATTGATTTATGGCTAAACCATGCAAATGTATAATACATGTTTGGTTGTTGTGATTGAGGTGCCTTTTGGGCATATTGGTTGTATGAAAAAATATCATGATGATCTAGCTTGAATATGCATGTGTTACATACATTTTGGATGCTTGAAAGTGACCATGTTTTGGGTTAGGAAAATGACTTGAAAATGACCTATTTTTCATCCACACGGCCTAAGACACGGGCGTTTGTATCAGCCATGTGTGACACACAGCCATGCGATACGGTCGTGTGTCCCCTATAGGTTACAAAGGGTTGCAAGTTAGGCATTTACACGGCCTAGCACATGGCTTGGCACACGGGCATGTAAGAGAGTTACACAGCCTGACACACGGGCATGTGGCTTGGCCATGTGACTCAATGGAGAGATTTACACGGGCATAGACATGGGCTGGGACATGGCCATGTGTCCCTACTTCGAATTCCCACACAGCCTGGCCACATAACCGTGTGACCCCTGATCTCGTATCTAAAGTGTTTTAGTCCTGATTCATATCTAAAGTGTTTTTAGGGCCTCAAGGGCTCGTATAAGGGACAATATTTATGTGTTGATTGATATTGTTATGAGTTATGATATGTTTTGAATCTTTTCAATAATTGAATGTTTTGAGATGTAAACTTTTGGTAATGTTTTGTAACCCTATTCTGGCAATGGATACGGGTTAGGGGTGTTACATAAATTAGTTTAGAAGTAGAAGTAACATTTTGTGATTAACCAAGTGACATGTTAGTAGGGAATTTCGAGGACAAAATTATTTTTAAAACAGGAGATTTGTAAGACCCTAAAATTGGGGCTAGAAGTTTTGAGGGTAAAATGAGAATTTTAGCCTTAGAGTGTTCGAAATTTTGTGACATCGTTTAGCAATAATGTTTTTTACTATGCTTTTCTTAAAAATTAAATTAATTTCTGAAAGTGAGTTTTCAATACCTTGAATTCTAAAAAAAATGATTGATTTGTAAAAGAGTCAAAACTTAGAATATTTAAGAGGCAATTAGACCAAATATTAAAATTCAACCTAAAAACCCCCATATATAGTTTTATTTTCACGTTAGTCTTCTTCTCCTCTCATACTTGTGTTGTCCATAGTTCTCCCGACTCTCTCAATCAATTTTGAATTCCAAATCTTAATTCCTTTTGATTTTTATCATCTTTTAAGTTAAAAACCTCTATAATTTTCTCCATTGTCAAGCTTTCAGGTTTTTTAGGTTTTCAATCAAATGCTCAGTTTTTCATCAACTAAGGTAACAATTCATCTTCACATTAGTTTTAAATGTTATTTAGTCTTTACAACTATGTTTTTATCCATTAAATCACATGTTTTGAATAAAAGCCAAAAATTGGCTCGTTAATGGTGGATTTTTGGATTTTGCATAAAAACATGGTTTCAAAGTGTTTTTCAAATTATTTTGACATGATTAACAGGTTTGTAAACTTACTTTGAAGTTTCAGTGAAAAATTCTTAAGTTTGAATGAATTTTCAAAATATAGTCATAAAAGATGTCAAAAAAGTCAATACTAAGAATTGAGTATTTTATTGTATTTTAAAGGCGGGGAATTATTCGTAGATGAATTATAAGATGAGCGTAATTGGTTTTAGGCGAAAAATGTAGTATAGACCGAGATATTCTAGTTTTAAGTTGGCTATGTTAAAGGTTTTGGTTACATGAGAACTTAGTTGAGACTTGTGCTTTTGATTGCTTGTGGTGAGTTCTTAGCTGATTATTGAATGCATTGTTGTGTTGAAGTTACGTATTCGATAAGACCTTTTAAGAGTACAGAAAAAGGTAAGGAAAAGCTAGTTTTACGTTACGACAAAACTGTAATTGGTGAGTGTTTGGAATAATTACTTGTGGACATGATTCAATGAGTTATTTGAGAATTTAGTAGTAGCCTAAACCCCTACTCTAAATTTCAAGTGTAAGCTTTCTCATACCTATGTTATCTTGTGAACTATGTGCCTATGTGTTTGTGAATATGTGAATTGAGATGATATGCTATAACAGGTGATATGTGGTTATGATAATTGTTGTGAAAGTGCAAATCTGTACATGTTATGCATATGTTAAATGTGAGTGACAGTGTTTTGCTAAAAATTCAAATATGCAGTGATAGTGCATGGATAATCGGTAAGTGATATGTGTTTCATTTCGGATATTTTGGCCTTGTGGTCTTGAAACTGTTGGATATAGTTGGCATGCCATAGGATTGTGAGTACTCACCTATATGTACAGTGATTTTGGGCGTTGAGGCCCTAGGACATGTTTGAAGGATAGGGGAATATGAGCTAAGCTCCATTCAACGGGACATGTCAAGGGAAATTAGGAGAGTGTAAGCTTTATTCTTCACTTTTGGGACATTTTTGACTTTATGAGTCTACGTGTGGTGTGTTGGAGATTCGTGTATCCGATAAATGATGATAGAGCTCACTTTTATGTTTCATAGCTCAAGTGCCAAATTATCTTAAATTATGAATATGTGTGTATTGTGATATGTGTTTATATGGCATGTGACCATTATGCAATTTATCTATAAAGATGTTTTAAGTATTGTGATATATGCTTAAATGATATGAGATTATATGTATATTGTGATATATGCTCGAATGTTATGTGATTATACTAGTATTGTGATATATGCTTAAATGTTATGAGATTATATGTACACTGTGATATATACATTTAATGTTATGTGATTATATGAGTATTATGATATATGCTTGGATGTTAGGTGATTATACGAGTATTGTGATATATGCTTAAATGTTATGTGATTATATGAGTATTGTGATATATGCTTGGATGTTAGGTGATTATATGTGTAATAGAATATATGCTTAAAAGTGAATATGGTTACCATGTAAAAGAACTAGAAAATAATGCACGAGTAATTATATTATGACACTAGTGTTGGAACTATTGAGGTTGTGCTATATGTTGTTTCGTTGGTGCTTGATGAATTGTTTGAATGGTAGTTACTCTAAGCATTAACTGAGCTTGTTAAGATAAGCCACTCCTTTCTTAAAAACCTTGTAGAGTGTGAAGAACCAGTGTGAGCGGTGTGGTTTTTGAGAGGTGATCCAATCAAGTCTATTTGTTATTTCATAGGTGTTCTATATTTATTTACGTTTTGGGGAATGAGGCAATGTGGTAGACTTGTTTATAGCCATGTTAACTTCTAGACCTTTTGTTGGTCTTTGGTTCAGTTTATAAGGATTACATGTTATTGCTATGCTTGGGTACATGAACATGAGGATGGATTAGCGTTACTTGCTTGAACATGATTTTTCGATATTGAACTGTTAATTAGGCCATTGAATGATTATTTTTCGAAGTAATTGATGTATGACGTTTAGGAACTAAATTGGAATGGATTAATTGCTTATGTATGTTGCATTTTTAAGGTTTGGGGAAAAGGTATTAATAATTGGGTTTTAAAATCAATACCTCTATATTTTAAAATCGACAAGTATCGATAATTTTCAAAACTTTGGTTTTGAAATGAGAAACAAAATGCAAGTTTGGTATCATTTTTCCAGTTGGTAACGATACCACTTAAAGAAAATATCGATACCTTAGTGTCAGTCTCGATACCAACGGACCTAGTTTGAGAACTTTGTTGAATGGTATGCATGTTTTAATATGTTTATAAGACTAATCAATGTAAGTTTAGTACGTGATAATGGAAACTAACTAGTATGATTTACTTAAGACCTATATGAAAAATAAATTGATGGATGTTTTGTTAGAATGAGCTTTTACTTGTTGGTTGTGACATGAGACGGCTGTGTGGCATCTTGATATTCGAGCTAGTGACCTGGCCAGGTATAGGGTGTTACAGCCATCATCCTACAACCCTAGGAAGTCATTAAGGTGGGAGTTAACCAAAAACTGGTATGGCCTATCCGTGAACACCTTCACCCTAAACCGGTCTGAACTGTGAGGTTGAAAGATAAGTAGTCCTTTTTGACTCGTTATTTTAGTGGAAGATCGAAAGATCTTGCTGGGATAACTACTAGCTGATTGAGGAGGAACATGAAGCGGTAGTTGATAAAGATTATCGAAGTTTATATCACATGGAAATAAATATAACGATGTCGTTCTAATTGTCATACGATTACAATACAATTATACTTACTTTTAGGAAATCTCCTCAATGAAGTCCACATGACAATCCTACATGAAGTAGTTAAATTGTAATGCCATTATAAGAGACCATTAATGGAAGCCATAGGTCTTATTTAGGAACTTTCTCCCACATAATCTTTTAAAAATCATGCAAGGTTTTTAATTTTCGATTTCATCATGAATGAAAAATATATGTATGAGAAGTACATGTGGTATTCATATGCATGAACATACAATCATAGTCAAATAAATATCATCATGCTATCACAATTAAAAGCATTAATTTAAATGACCCTGACCATCAAAAGTTTTAATGATTCCGTCTTGGAAGAAAATAAAAATTAAAAATTTCAACCCAAAGCATACTTTTAGTATTCTATTTTGCTACCATGAACTTCTGCTGTTGTATTGGTGCATGTTCCCATTGTTGTCGTCTTTTCATAGCCATTTCCATGTCGTCGTCATCGGCCACTGCTGGGTCATCGCTAAATTTCCATCATCAAACCACCACCATCCATTGTTGGCCGACATAAGCCATTGTCATTGGCCTCCACCGCTGGCCCTTATCATTGAACAACATCGTCGGACAATCATTGGTCTATGTTTGGTTTGGTTGGGTTGTCTTTGTTTTGTCTCTATCAGTCTAGATGCGTCTCGGTTCTAGTGGTTTCGTCAAAAAATAAAGTTTACATAAATCCTATTTCTGTTTTCATCTCACATATTTTATTTTGAATTAATAAAATTAAATCCTGCATGTAGATTTTAATCCATGATCTAATTTGTACATACCCAAGAAATTAATAAAATTACATTTAATTTTTTAGGAATCACAACTTTGACAAAATTACTTTATCAAAAATAGTAATAAAGTAATAGCAGAATTCATTAGCATACATTCCCCTAAACATGTATACAATTACAAGAATGTTACATCTTATCAAAATTAATCACACATTAAGTAGAGATAAAATTTTGGTATCATTTATACTATAAAAAACATAATCTGGCTCTAATACCAATTGTTAAAAAATATTTGGTTCAAAAATAACTTTCTTGCACAGGGAGAAATAAAAATTTTCAAAATTAGTTCGGTTTGTGATATTTATAGCAACAAACCCTTTATCAATATTGCACATGTGTTTTCGACCAGATAGTCCTTATCATTCTTGGCTTTCAACCGAAAAAACTTTTTCACTATTCTCGTAACATGATCTCCTTTGAGTGTCGGCTTGAACTAATTCGAATCAAGCGCGAAATAAGAAAATGTTTACTTTACTTTTAGTGGGAAAACAAAATTCTCTCTTAAACAGAAACATCCCATTTTATGAAAAAGATTTTATTGATAATAAAGATCTAGAAGGATTTCAAAGCACTAACATAAAAGATGTTATAAAGTATTTAACACAAGGCAGGGGTAGTTGGAACTACAAGCCAGAGACTGAGCTTCCAACGAATTTGAATCAAGCTATTTGTTTCCTATTGCTAAAATGTGGATGCAATCCATTGGCACTAGAATTGCACCCGCATTGATGTTTTTAATGTTAATGTGTTTCGAGTTCTCATGTTATATGGTATCCTAGAGCAAAAACAAATTTTTGTAGGGCACTGGATCTTTCAAGAAATGAAATGGTGCGTATAGAGCCAAAAAGCTGGACTCTTCTTCCCCGACCTCATAACGATGCCAATGAGCAAAAACAAGCAATTTATGAAACCAACAAGGAGTATTATCAAAGATACATTATATATCCAATATGTCAAGCTGCAGTGGAAGCAAACAACTGAATGGAATCAAAGGAGGATGACAAAAATGGATGTAACAGCATCACTCAAATAGAAAGATCACCCAAGGGTTAGAAAGGGAGCTCGTGGAGACATAGACGTAAAACTTGACAGAATGATTCGATGGATGCAGGAAACATGACCAGTACTTTAAGAATTTGCAAGGATGAATCGGTTGCAGGCTCCAAATTATCCCCCAGACATGTTCATTCTTTTATAAAATAAATAAGAAGTATGTTTCAAATTAAGAGTAGGCGATGTCTATTTCGATAATTTTTTACGTGTCGTGTGGTAATACCCGAGATCCAAACCTTGTGTTTTGGGTCAAGTTTAGGTCATTACACATTTCTCCATTTCAACCATTTTTGTTCATTTATGAGCATTTGTTTCAACAAGCAATTCATTTCTGGTTTCAACTAGCTAGTGGAGAGACTAGTTGGACATGTGCAATTAAGGCTTAAATGATTTATAATTAAGTTTTAGCTTTTCGCCTATTAATAATAAACTCATGTAGTCATAAAGTCATTCTACTATAGTATCGTGACTGAGCTCTCCCCAATGAAATATCATTACGAAGCTACTTGATTAGTGCTCGTCCAATGACCTTGTCATAGGTGTATTACCCTTGTAGCATATCCTTAATCTCTTTGGGATAATATCCGTTCTCTCAATATCATCCTATTTTATCTCATGGTAGCCATTACATCTTCCGACATGAAAAGTCAATTAATATTAAATAGTAATCAAGTCATTCATCACAAAGATGAACAACCCGTGGCCATGTTTACTTTTCATCAACCATGCAATGCTAATGAAAGGATATCATTTACCCATGTCTTGGGCTATGAACTCTACTGTTGTGAATGACACTGCATATTATATAAGTTGTACACCCAATGCACTGACTTTCAATTATTTATCTATTCAAACTCAAGCTTTTACTTACATCAAAGTGTATATGTCACACATGCATAGTCTGTCATCCACCTAGGATCTATTGTTCTTGCATCCAATTCGATGTATTGTCAGTCCAGTCAGTCACATTTATGTTTTAATCTTTAGGGAGTCATCCGATACGATGCCCAAGACATGGCATCTCCCCAATTAAACTTGATAAATGGCATATTAGTCTTTCAACTGGTTTGCTCATTTTAAATTAGACTAAAAATTCAATACCGCTTATTATTAGTTTAAACATTTGACAACCAATGATAAATTTTTTCTTCCATTTTGATTTGGGTGCAAAAATCATATGAGAAAAATCATACAAAGTATATTAATGTAATTAATGAATTTGTTTTATTAACAAATCTATTATAAAAAATAAAAGTTTACAAATGAATATACTACACTAAAGGCACCAAATTCAACATACTTGGCCACCAAAGGATAGATATGGAACTTTTTATGATAGAAGCTTGTTTAGTGGATCCAATAGACCACTTGTTCATTGATTTTGGAGCCACTAAACATGTGTGTGTTTCTCTACATTGTTCAAGGAGACAAAAGATCTTAGAGATAAGAGTTTATTGTTGCGACCAAAAATGGGACAACTATGACAGTTGAAGTAGTGAGAGATGCACATCTTTATTTTCATAGTTTTAGGAATATTATTTGAAAGACATTTTCTATGTTTCAAGTTTCAAATGAAACTTGATTTCTATTGCGAGTTTATATATAGACGACTTGACCGTGACTTTTAATAATAGTTTTGCAATATTTAGAAATCAAGAACTTATATGTAATGGATGGATGTCAAATAATCTCTATTTTATCAAACCAAAGATGTACGCACTGCTTAAGATTGAAATTTTGAATAAAATACTTAAAGCTTCTCACTCTAATAAGGTGTACCTTTGGCATTTGAGACTTAGGCATATTACCCAAAAAAATCACTAGGCTTGTGAAAGATTACTCTTTAATTTCTCTTAAAGAAGTTGATCTTCCTAAATATGAATCTTTTTTGGAGGGTAAGATGACTAAGCGATCTTTTAATGCAAAAGGAATGAAGGTGGATAACCCATAGAAATTTTGCACACTAATGTATGTGGCCCCATGAACGTCGGTACAAGAGGTGGATAGTAGTATTATTTAACATTTATTGGTGATTATTCCAGATATGGGTATGTGTACCTAATGTACTACAAGAGTGGAACCTTCGATAAATTCAAAGAGTTTAGTGCGAAAGTGAAGAAACAACTAGGTTTGCCCATAAAGGGACCTATAGTGTTGATTCTAAGCTCTAGTAAATAGCTATGAAAGCTTAGATGGATTTTATAGATTCCAACACAAAGTGCAAACTTGTAAACTTACCAGAAGAGATAAAACTCGTAATGTGTAAGTGGATCTACAAGAAGAAAATAAATGTGGAGGGAAAAGTGGAAACTTATAAGGCCAGACTTGTAGCAAAAGGTTATCTTCAGAAAGAAGGTATTGATTATGAAGAAACCTTCTCTCTGGTTGTCATGGTTAAGTCAATCCGCATATTGTTATCCATTGCGATCGCTCTCAATTACGAGATCTAACAAATGGATGACAAGATAGCGTTCTTAAATGACTATCTTGAAAGTAGCATCTATATGATGTAACCCATCGAATATATAGCTAAAGAAAATAAGCATAAAGTTTGTAAGTGGCTTAGATCCATATATGAGCCTAAGCAAGCATTCCGCTCATGGAATCAAAGATTTGATCAAATGATCAAGAATTTTGGATTTAAGTAAAACAGATATAAATATTGTGTTTTTTAAATGTATTTGGGATGGAAAGTTGGTCTTTCTTTGTAACACCCCTTACCCGTATCTATCGTTGGATTAGGGTTCCGAGATGCTACAACAATTAACAGAATAGGAATATGCAATGTCAAACCAAAACTTACTTTAATACAAATATTAATAAATATTCATTCAAAAATCATACCATTCATACAGAAATGAGGCTTAAATCGAGCCTATAAAGATTTAAAATCAATTTCGAAACAAGTAAGGACTAATTCGAAACATAAAATAAAATTAAGGTAAAAACAGAAAACAGGGGTCACATAGCCATGTGATAGGCTGAGGCCGTGTGGTGCAATAGCACCCAATCGTGTCCCCAAACTGTGTAACATATTAATGTTTTGTATGCTTGAGTCACATGGTTGTATCGCTAGGCTGTGTGGAATGAAAACCATCCCAAAAGAATAGAGCACACAACCGTGTCACTTGCCTATGTGTGACACACGGCCGTGTGACAGCTCATGTGCATTCTCATGTGTGCTAAATTGTACCTTAAAATTCAAGACATACCATCAATAGTTTACATAAATTCCAAGCGTGCAAATAACCATCCATTAAATCAACTCAAAACACATTAAAAGCATACCAAAACATGTCATTTTTCTAGTTCTAACCAATATGCCATAAGGCACCATCACAAACAATAATCAAACATAAAGTTCAACTCCATTTTCTATCACATACATGTTTAACTATACAATATCATGTAAAGTGTCAAAATGCCATAATTCCTTTCACCTACTAATTTCATGAACCAAATAACATTCACTAATACATTTACCATCAAAAGTACCAATGGAAATATCATATCAATGATATCTAAATTCCATGTCCAACCATATTATTATAACATCCAACCAAACTATCAACCAATAATTCTTTCCCCTCACAATTAACCACTTATCAACATTTTATCTCATTCTATTATATACCATAAATAATACACATTCAAGACTCTCAATAATAAACCATGAACAACATTACCATTTAGCTATCAAACATATATAATTTGCATAACCACAAAACATATATAATGTACATAAACTGAATACTCCTATTACATGTCACAAAAAATATAATGATTTCAAAATCTACTCAAAAAGAGGCTCGATAGTGTGATCTTCTAGTTGATTTAATCACCCGATTCCGCGACACGAAAACTACATGAAAATAGGAAAATAACAAAGTAAGCTTCTACTAAGCTTAGTAAGTTCATAGGTAGTAACACGATACAACATACCTAAGTATCATAAATTAAATTTAACAACATAATTAACTAACATTTAATCTTGTCATCAAAACCATAACAAAAGGTTAGTTCATAATACGCAAATCAAATAACCATTCAAGTTAAACAAGATCATTTCCTATGAATTAACTACATATTATCCATAAGTATGAGCTATATTTTTAATTCATCGTCAAGATGTTATTACCAAGCCTCAATACAAGTCATGATGTCATTTAACAACATGACTCTGCCCGATGAATGGATATAAACAAATATGGATACGTTGTTATCCTCACAAGACACACCAGAATGCTCAACTAAGCCAATCCATTCAGGAACATGCTTGGGCACCAAGTGCCTAGCCTGTAGGCTAACATCCCACTAGAAACATGCCTAGGAACCAAGTGCCAAGCTTGTAGGCTTTACATCTAAAAATGTTGGATTCCTGTACATTCAGTGAATAATAACAAGTCAAATTTAATCATCTCATCACCTATCAATCTCGTACAGTGCGCAAAATAACCTATTGGCAAGTCAATTGTATCCTATCCTATGTTCATTCAGACTTTATACATATAACCATTAAATACTTTTCCTTTCAATCCTTTTTCTCACTATAGCAATCATAACATTTAAATTCACAATCAATATCACTAGAACACATAATTCAATAAAATATAACCGAAATACATAAGACAATACTGTATGAACTTACTAGAGCAAAACAATAGACCAAGTAGTATCAGGGACTAGTCAACAATTTTCTTTTTTCCATGATTATCTATTGGTTCTTGATCTATACATTACTTTCATTTCAATTTATCAGCCTCAATTACATTATAACATTCAATTTGATGCATATGACTTCCTATTGAATTTTTACATAGTTTTCCTAAAATTTTACACTTTGTTCAATTTAGTCCCTAATATCGAAACAAGCTTATTTTCACAATTAAACCTTAACTCATAGTTTCGAATTCAATATCATCCCTATATAACCATCAAATACTAAAATTTTAAAAGAAACTTATGCCAAATTTAACATACTTTCAATTTAGTCCTCAAACTTAAAAATACTCAAACTCAGTTTACCAAATCACCCTATTTCATCATCAAGCTTCAAGCTTAACCATTAACAACTAAAAAACTTCAAGAACATCAATGGGAAATTTTCAAAACATTAATATTTTGTCAAAGTAATCTTTAGGCTAGCTAGATTAAGCTACAACGATCTCAAAAACATAAAATTTATGAAAAACAGGCTTAGTATCAACTCACATGCAAGGGTCGAATGTTAAGGATGTTTGAAGCTTTCTAATTCTCCTTAAATGGTGGCTTATTTAGTGGCAGCAAGGAAAAATAGAAGATGATGATGCTTTATTTCTTTTCATATATTTTATTACTTAAGTTTTTATAATATTTAACATACTTTCATATGAAATATTCATACAAAAACAACATTAATCCTCCATAATGTTATGTTATGGTCTATTTACAGCATAAAACCTTCACTTTTACTTTTAAGCCATTTAATTAATAAACATCAATACATATTAGCTTTTACAACTTTCACGTTTTTGACATTTTTCTTTAATTAACTAGTTAGACATCAAATTGATCAGACCAAATATTAATACAACTCTCTAATGACCTCATAAATATTAAATAAATAATATTTACAGTTTTACAAGTTAGAATTGTGGTCCTGAAACCACTATTTTTGATACCAATGAAAAATGGGCTGTTACATTCTCATTTTCTAGGTCAATGACACTCTACTCATTGGGAATGATGTAGAGACGTTGTCATCAGTTAAACTATGGTTAACCCAATATCTAGCATGAAGGACTAGGGAGAAGTTAATTTTGTTCTAGGTATTCAAATCCTAAGGGATCGAAAGAACAAAGTGATAGCACTATCACAAGCTTCATATCTAGAAAGGATACTGGAATGTTATGCAATGATCGATTTTAAGAAGAGAAATCAACCTTGTCTATTGGGGTTTCATCTTTCTTTGGAGGACTTTCCTAAGATAGCTAAAGAAAGATAAATCATGAGAAAGGTTCCTTATGCTTCGGTAGTGGGAAGTCTCATGTATGTTATGTTGTGCACACGTCTAGATATCTATTTTGCAATAGAGTTGGTGAGTCAATATCAGGTGAATCCAGGTCAAAGAAACTACAAAGAACTTAGGATATATTCAAATATTTATAATGAACAAGGGATTATATGCTTGTGTATTCTAGAGAATATAGTACTTCTATCAGATATACTGATTTTTCTTTCAAAACGTTTCAGAATTTAAGGAAATCAACATTAGGTTGTGTTTTTGTCCTATGCAGCGGGTCCATTGCATGGAAAAGTGTAAAGAAAAGTTGTACTACTAACTCCACTGTGGAGGCCGAATATGTGGTTACTTCTAAGGCTTAGAAACAAGAAATTTGGCTTCGAAAGCTTTTTATGAATCTTGATGTCATTCATGTAACATACCGAAATAGAGCCTAAACAGAATAATGGTTGTGAAACCATGAATTTGAGATAGAAAAGTTTATTGTGATTAATTTTTATGATTTATCGATTGATTG
>JABFAF010279143.1:2349-22537 GCA_013677275.1 Gossypium schwendimanii | reverse complement strand
TGATTTCCTCAACATAAAATTGTTGAGGCAAGTATGCTCGAAGTGACTTACGTAGTGCCAATGGAAGTGGCCGCTGCAGTTAACACTACAACAGTCTTAATAACTTGTTATGTTTGGAGTTGACAATTTTTTAAGCAAAATCGTTGAGCTATAAATCATGCTAATATTGTGGAAATATGATAACCCATCTATGAAGACCGATCCTTTTGAATCAAAATATCTTGAAGACTGGAATGGATTAGATCAAGCAATTGAATCTAATTGGATTGTGATAAATTTGAAGACATATCTCCAAAAATCCAATTCATCTTGGTCTTTATTATTATATTGTTTTTTTTCTAGTTTAGTTGTTATTAATAAGGGACTGGATTGTGATTGTCCAGTGTGTTAGCAAATCTTGAACTCTTATATATTTGGTGAGACTTGTATAAGTTTTGTGTAGAGTTAATAACACTTATTTGTTCATGGAGGAGCATATTCTTGTGAGTGTATTAAAAGAGTAAAACAAATTTGTTGCGTGGTCTTACAACCTAATTTTTCAAGAGAAAAACTTAGAGGTGAGTGATCTAGATCTTTAGGTACAAAAGTGAGTTTGCTTAACCAATGTGTGATAGAACTTGAATCATTTGTTGTATTGTGTTAAAAGATGGTGGATTTACTCACTGAACTAGGCTTCGCAGACATAGGGACACCAAATTTCTAAACAAGTGTTGTTGTCATAGTGCAACCTTCAGTGGTAGTGTAGCCATCACTTCCACTCAAGCACTCTATTTTTCCTAGCAATTATCAACTACCCATTTCAGCAAAAATAATTGATAAAAGTTAATTTTTTTAAAAGCAGAATATTTCTCTAGTTTTTTTTTTTGGAACTAAACTTTTTTTTAACTTTTTTTCCTTCTTTGAACAAAAAGAATGCAACTTTTCTCTTCAACAATCCTGTGTTTTCGCTAACATCACCATCATGCCTAGAAATCTTTTCTGACTAAATCAAGCATCCAAAAAAACCCTTTTCTTCCCTATTTTCTCGACATGTTTCTGGATCGTTCTAAAATGGACCCAAATAATCAAACTTGGAACTCAAAATTTAAACCTTTTCTTGGTTTATATTTGTTGTTCAATGTTGGGTTGACTAAAAAAGTCAACTATGGTTCCTCCTTGGCATTACAAGCCTTTCCACTATTTTGATTTGCATGAATCACCCTCAAATAGAGAAAGTAAAATATGTTAAATAAAATAGAATCATACTAAAAAAAGAGAGGAAATAGATTTAACTTCAACTTTTAAAATAGGAATACAATATTATCAAAGGCCAATTTCCCGATAACCTATGCTTGCAAACATGGATTTTGATTGATTTGGGGGGTTTAGGGTTTATAGGAGTTGTTATTTTAAACATTGATATAATGGAAACTAAAAAAAAAAAGCTTAAAAATGAATTTTCATTTTTTTTACATCCCATTTTCAATTATATCATTTATAAGCTAAGGCATTACTTCTTTGTGTTTCAATTGAAGCTCTAAATAAGTGTAACACCCCTCACTCAACCTGATCTTAGGGTTCAAGTTACGAGCTGCTACAATTGTTGCCAGAGCAACTACCGACAAAAACATTGAAATTAAACCATTTAAACATACAATATTTCATAATTATAGAAAACCTTCTTTGAACTCAATTGAGCTTAAGAATGCTTAATTGCTAAACCGAGTATGAAATAGGAACAAATTGTAGAGTTTTTAAAGTTTCCGATACAGGGAATGATACCCATGAAAAGGTACCGATATCATTTTTAGTTTCGATGTTTAGAAAAAATAATTCATGCATCATATGTATTGATACCTAGGATATGGTGTTGATACTTATTATATGTAGTATCGATACTTATTCTAGTATTGATACCAATTTACGATTTTGTTTCTTTTTACAAAACTAAACAAAGTTCTGTAGCAACTCGTTTTTCGGTGGTTTCAAAATCTTGTTTTCTGATGATAAAGTCAGTAAATATTATTATTTAATATTTACGAGTCTATTCTAGTATTATAGTGAATTTTGGAACTGTAATTTTATTGAATAGATAGTTAATTAAGGTATAGTGACTAAATTGTAAAAGTTGTCAAGGGATCAATTAAACATTTAGACCAATGTTTAGTTATGTTTGGTGGATGATGATGTTGTCATGCTTATTAAAAGAGTTAAACATGATTAATAATAGATTAATTAAGGTTAAACTAAAAGATCTTAATGTTTACAATTTTACTAAGCTTTAAGTTAATTTATGAGAAAAAAAATCATCATCTTCCATCCATTTTCATCTCCACTGTCATCCCATGGAGAAAAGAAGGGTTTTTTTTTCAAGCTTTATTCTTCAAATTGGCAAGTGATTTCAAGTCCATTTATTGTAATTTTTATGTTTCTGAGATCCCGGGGGCTTGATTTAGCTAGCCTGGAACCATTTTGCAAAATTGTTAAATTTCATAAAAGTTTTCATTATTGAATCTTGAAGCTTTTGGTACTAAATTGATAGATTTTGAGCTTAGATATTAAAAATGATTAATTTGTAAAGTGAAAGTTGTAAGTTTTGAACATAGGGACTAAAGTGTAAATATTTCAAAATTAAGGTTAAATTTTTGTAAATTTAGATATTATAGGGTTTTAGAAGGATGAGATTGAGACTTGTTTCAAAATTGAAGCTAAAATTTGAAAGTTATGGCAAATTCGATTTTAGGGAATAAATTGAATAAAATACAAAACTTGAGGGAATATTCAAAAAATGAAATTGAATTGACATATAATTATATTATGTTGTTGAATGATGGTTGAAATTGATAATTGAAACTAATTATGATTTAGGTTGGAATTTAAATCATTCGGAGGATATTCGTGAAAAAAGAAAAATTGCAATTAGTCCCTGACACCTTATTGATTGATGTTTTTTCAGGTAAGTTCATATGGTATAATACTATATTTAATTCCTTGTGAGTGATATTTTGTGAACCTATGTGTGTTTTGTTGAACTTTGAATTAATTGTAACTTAGTACTAAATGGTGAGATTTTGACTAAATTGTACAAGGGTTAAATATGAACTTACCTGATGGAATTACCCCAATGAAACTTCTTAAGTGTATCATACAAATGGTTACAAGTTGAATTTTTATAATTCCAAGATCCAATATTTGTTGCAAACTCGAAGATACATGTGACATAGGTTTAGCTTGGATGAGTAACTTCATGTTTTATAGGTTTAGTCCGGACGAGTAACCTTACATGTATATATAGCTTTGGCCAACTATCTGATGTGTAGATAAAGGTTTAGCTCAAACTAGTATTCTGACACTAATATATATTCAGCTCGGACGAGCAACCCGAGATCGTTTAAAGGTTTAGTATGGACGGGTAACCTAACCTATACATTAGAACTTTGGCTAAGCTACTTGACGTATCAATAAAAGGTTTAGCCTAGACGGTAACCTAACATAGATGGATATATATATGTTCAGCTAAGATGGGCATCAGGCTTGATTGGTATCAATGTATTGAGTTCTTTTACGATGTTTCATCGGATAACTTTTATGATACAAAAGGGAAATTATGTGTTATGAATTAAATGATCAAAGATAGTAAAGTAAAAGATTTTATAACAAGTTTGAGTACACTTATGTAATCGAATATGATCAAGCTCACTGTAACGTGATTGTGTTTTGATATGTTAGGTATAATTTGGTTATAAACATTAGTTTAACCTATGTGCTTGTTATATGAGGTAAGTTAACCGTTTATATTCATATGAGCTTACTAAGCATTCTGTAATGTTTACCCTTTGCTTTTCCTATTTCTAAAGACTTTGACTTTAAAACGTGTCAATCGAATCCTTGAGGAGTAACCACCACTGGATGTACTAACGTCTAGATTGTGAATATTACAACCAAATATAAGCGTTTGGTGGTTTTCGCAAGTATAAAGGTCAGGTTGTAATATAGTTATACAACGAAGTATGGGAGTACTCCGAGGATCGTACACAAGGGAGGCGATACTAACTAATCCTAATTTTTACATTAATGGGTCTAGTTGATACTTTAATTAAACTATATTACGATGAATCCTAAGGTGGTGATTGAAGCTATTTTATTAAATTAATAGAAAAAATAGAAAAATAGTCGAGAAAAAAAATTATAGATTTAATTAGATCTAAACGCCAAAAGACTAGCTCACTTTAGTTTTCATAATTAACTCCTATTTTGGGTTCTATCCAATCAACTAGTCATTAACCTAGAAAGGCCTCTCGACCTTCCACTAATCTAATGAGTTAGCAAGAACTACTTATCTCTCGATCTCATAGTTCAGACCACATTGGGGTAAGGTTTTCACTAATAGCAAATATCAATTTTGGATTCATTCCCACCTATATGACTTCTAGATCGTCAAGCCTAGGGTTTTAAGTTCTTCCTATCCCAACCAGCTGATCCATTAAAAAACTATACATAGAAGCTAATTAATCCCACATCCACTCATTAATCTCCAGTTTTCGTATTAGTTCCTCATGGATTTAAAACACATCATTAAATTGATTGAAAATATGAACATAAAGAATAAATCAAGAAAAGAGATAAGAAAATCTTGATATAATGATAACAACGTGAACGATAATCCATTAAATAGTTTTGATGGATCTATAACCTGATTTCTGTGAAGAACGAAATAAAAACTAAACTACGATTACAACTCAAAAGAAACCTAAAATAAAACTAAGTAAAAGATAGTGAATTAAAAACTTGGTAAAAACTGTCCATAAACTATTAAGAGCAATCCTATTTATAAACCAAGGGTTGGTCGTCAGTCCTTGACCTAATTCAGCTGACTAATCTTCATTAAAGTTTTTTGTGCAAACGAAAACACCCTTGACTTATTAATTAGCCTCGTCACGTCAATGTTACGACACCCTCTGGCCTGTGTCTCGACACGGTTGGCTATCTACTGGCTTGGGTGTGTCTTCATGGCTGTGTCGTGACACTCTATTGTTGTGTCAAGACACCCTATGTTTGTGTCACGACACTGAAGGCGGTTTGCTCCTTTGATACTTCTTTTGTTGTGTTGCAACATCCTAGCTTCGTGTTGCAACATCGCGGGTAGTCTACTAACTTTTTGCCTCTAAATAATGTCCTGCACACTCAATGGATATAAATAATCAAAATTTCTCATTTTATTGTCTAAGGACTAAAAATGAAAACTCAACAAAAACATAACTAAATTGCTCTCCTACGAGCTTATTAAGTATAGAAAATAGTTTAATCTACTACAATAAATTGCGGAAGATCAAGGAGCTCACACTATCCACCTCCCAATTTGGTATATTTTTAGTTGTTAAACTAGGTTATATGTGGCATGTACTTAAGAGTGCCAAATTGTATGAAATGTTAATTATGTTATATGACTCAGATGACTTTGAACATACATGGTAACCAATGGCAATGTGACCTGTTCATGTTTACAGTTTTGGCATATTGACATGCTCATATAAATTGGCAAAAATAATGAGTTTGGTATGCTTAAGTCAACTTATTATTTTGAAAGGTTAAGTGATATGAAATGGTTTAGGTAGATGGAATGGTTTGGAATGATTTATGCACCACTGTTGTGATTTGGTTCCAAATGTGGCATATTGGTTAGATGTTGGAAAATGATGAATGATATCTTTTGGCATGGTTGTGGGAATGTTTTGAGCAGGTTTCAATAAATGCTATAAGAACTCTTTTGACATTTTTGGATGATTGGATTGAAGCAAGTATCAAATGGCCTTAATATACCAAAAACAAGATTTACATTGCAACGTTGTATAGTGGTCATCTCAATGAGAAAAGGCCTATAATGTCACGTTGAGACGTGGAACCCTGTTGTCTCAATGAGTCCAAACAATGAGTGATGTTGCAATGTCAAGCAAGCTGACGTCGTGACGGGACAAACTATTTCGGCAATGTCATGGTGAGGAACTCCCTCACATCAAAATGTCGTTCTAAACTTTTGAAATCTTTGCAGATTGGTCCTTGTTCAATTTTGGGTCATCTTTAAAGCTCACATAAACTCGTATTAAGCTTAGTAAAGGTTTAAATTTATTTTGGGTGATTAATATTATAATAGTTAAATATTTTCAGTCCAATTTATCTATTAAAGGTTTGTAATTATTATGCTTTGTACTATAGCATTTTGTAACTCGGTCTTGGCGATCGGGACGGGCAAGAGGTGTTACATTTAGTGGTATCAGAGTTATGAGTTAGTCAATTCTAGAATTGAACATAGCATGTATCAAGTCTAGAAATACATGCCACAATAACCTGTGATAGTGTGATGATTTCTTATCCAATTTAACTCTATTTTTCATATAAATATACAATTTCGAACAAGTCTAATTGCACTGTCCTGATGAGGTAGACAATAACATTCTGACTTCCAAACAACGAGAAACTCATAGAATACCTATTTCATAGGTGCCTAGAAGTGAGGACCATAGTGTCTTCTTCCAAATTATGAAAGAATGATTTACCCAGTTTATGCAAGCTAATCATGCAGCTTCACAACCTCCGCCCCCTATTGTGACTACTCCGACACCCCTTGGTCTTCAAAGTTTAAATCCTGTAATTATTCACTGACCTCCAATAGAAAAGGTTAAAAAATGTGGAGCTGAAAAGTTTTGAGGCAAAAGAGATTAAGATCCAGTTATGTTGACAAGTTCAGTGAACAGTTGGTGAATAGTCTGGTAAACGGTGACGATAAAGACCAATAAATTGAATATAATTTCAATAGTTAAATTTTTTTATCAATTTGGTTTTTGTATGAATAAGAAGAGATTGAAACATCAAAATCAAAAAAGAAAATTGGGTAGTGTGAAGGAGCGAAAATCATTTGTGGTGTCCATGAAAATATAGAAATGATGGAAAAATGAAGTGAGAAAGACGAAGAAAGAGGCATGCCTTGGATGTCCTTCATCCGTCTCTAGGTAGTAAGAAATACACAACACATCAAAGGCATAACTATAGTTATAGATCTAAAACTTATATTAATAACCAAATATGGCGTAGCTAAAAATAAACTACATTAAACTAAAAATAAGCACATATTCATCATATTTCACATTGATCTGGGTTGTTTATCAATGGCAAATTTCTTTGAATTTCTGTTATGTTATGTTTTTTTTTTATTTTAATTAGAAACATTGTGTTTTAATGGTTTTGTATTAAAAAGAATCGATGTTTATTAGAAAGTGTGGGGGTGACTAGAACAATGCGTTTTGGTCCCGTTCCATTTAAATGAAACGGTGCTTATTGCAACTAGTTGTCATAAGGATTGCCCAACTGAATTGGAAGGGAAAATTGTCAACCCTTCCTTCTTAAGCAGTTGGGTGAAAACAGAAGTGTTTATGGAATTTGGTATTCACACATTTCTCTTGGTTTCTTCTCCCAAATTCTCTAACTCTTTCTAATTTCTCTTCTTTTCTCTCTTTCAATTGTGCATTCAATTTTCATATGCATCAAGGGTACTAGAGCTTTTGATCCTCCATGGCCAGTGACTAACCACCTCCAAACATGAAAACATTTATAGTAAAAATCATACAAATAAAATATATAGAATAAAGTTTGGCATACGCAAGCAAATAGGTCAAATTGCAATATAGTTTTATGTTACAACGGAATATCGATAACTATTCTAAGGATCGTACTCAATAGAGGATGAATTAAGGACAATATAAATTTACTTCCATAATGATAGGTCTAAACAGTAATCACCAAAAATCATATTACAATAAATAAAAATATTAAAATTAATAATTATGAAATAAAATAAAATAACTAAGGGAATAAATTAACGAAGAATATCTCAATTAACAGACAGAAGATTAACTCACTTTTGTCGTTTTAATTAACATCAGAACTCGAATTTGTTTTAAAGAATTAGTTATTAATGAACCGGTATTACCTTTCAGCCTCTACTAATTAATTAATCACTAGTACTCACTTATCTTCTGACCTTACTTTCTTGACCGGGATAAATTATGATCTTCTCGGTAAACTTACTTCCGACCTCATTTATCCTAGATTACTTCCTAGGGTCGTCAATCCTAGGGTTAAAGCATACATAATTTATACCAACTAATTCATATGGGAACCCTTCATTCTTCCGTTAATCACAACACAAGCACTTCCCGTCGTTCTGGTAAAAAAGAAAGATGGTAGTTGGCTCCTATGTGTTGATTATAGGTTATTCAATCAATACACAATAAAACACAAGTTCCTTATTCCTATCACAGCAGAACTGCTTGATGAGTTAAGATATGCTTCTTACTTTTCCAAGCTCACCCTACGGTCTGGTTACCATCAGATAAAGATGTGGGATAAGGATATCCAAAAAATTGCTTTTAGAACTCATGAAAGGCATTACGAGTTCTTAGTTATGCTCTTCGGGTTAACAAATGCCCCTTCTAGCTTCCTAGTATTAATCAATGTTTTTTAAGGCTTATCTCAGAAGATTGGTTCTCACACTTAGAACACATCAAGACAGTCTAACAACTTTTGAGGAGCCCTCAATTGTATGCTAAAAAATCCAAATGTACATTTGGTACTACTAAAGTTGAATACCTGGGCCATATTATTTTGAGGGGTTCAGTTGTCATGGATGCTACTAAGGTCGAATGGGTGCTGATATGGTCTTAACCAACATGTGTTAAGGAGCTTAGGGTGTTTCTTAGACTATCGAAGGTTCGTCCGGCATTATGGCACCTTGGCCAAGCCTTTAACTACCTTGTTGAAGAAAGACACCAGTTAGGAGTGGTCTGCAGAGCCTCAAGCTGCTGTTCAGCTTCTTAAGGATACCATATGCCAAGAAATAGTATTGGTTTTACCTGATTTCACTATTTACTTTTGTCTTGACATGGATGCTAGTGGTCAAGGCATTGGGGCAATCTTGCAGAAGAAGGGAAGACCACTAGCTTTCTTTAGTAAGGCCTTGGGTATTAAACATCAAGTCATGTCTATCTATGACAAAGAGATGTTGGTTGTTTTGCTGGCTATTAAAAAAATACCATTCTTTCCTAGTTGAAAGGAGATTTCAGATACGAACCAACCACTAAAGCTTAAAATTTTTAGCTGATGGCCAAGCTATCAGCCCACCTCAGCAAAAATGGGTAGCCAATATGTTTTGCTATGACTACACAGTCACATATCGAAGAGGTACTAAAAATGTGGTTGTTGATGCCTTATGTCAAAGACCACAAGAAGGACAATCTTAATTGTTGCAATGCATTGGCAACACAGTTTGGTCAGACATGTAGCCTAAGTTCAAAGCTTTCTATCTCGCTGACTCCACACCATCAAATTTGTTTGAGGGTCTAGCAACACCCTCCCTTACATCTTAAATATTATTGGGATGGCCAAGTACTTAGGATGAAGGGTAAGGTTGTGGTTAGAAATTGTGGTAGCCTTAGAAAGGACATTTTCCAACATCTTCATAGGGGAGTAGCTGGGGGCAATTTTGTGGTCCATGTCATTAAACATCGAATGGTAGGACTCCTCTATTAGAAGGGTCTATCTAAAGATATCAGGTAATGGGTTAAGGAATGCAACATTTTCTAGAGCTGCAAATATGATAATGCACCACATCCAGGACTGTTACTACTTTTACCAGTTCCAGATCGAGCGTGGTACCAGCCAATTTAGATTTCATCGAAGGCGTGCCCAATCCAAAGGGGAAGGATACTATTCTAGTTGTGGTGGACTAACTAACCAAGTACGGTCATTTTTTTCCTTTAACTCATCCATTTTCAACCTTGACAGTAGCTTAAGTGCATTTGGATAAGATTTACAAGTTACATGGACTGCTTATTATTTTAGTGTCTGATCGAGATAAGATCTTTGTTAGTAAATTCTAGAAGAAGCTTTTCAAGAGACTTGGGACCAACCTTCACATGTCCACCTCTTACCATCTTAAGACAGATGGGCAAACTGAAGTTCTTAATCATTTTTTAAAGGGCTACTTAAGGTGTATGACCGGGGAAAGACCTTAAGACTAGTCCCTATGGCTACCCCTTGCTGAAAGGTGGAACGACACCTTTACCTTTTAGCCATCAAGACCACATTTTATGAGGCATTGTATGGACAATAGCACCTCACCATCTACCATATTTGGCCGGTACTTCTCCTATTAATACCATGGATCACAGCCTCCAACAACAAACAACAGCGAGACAACTCCTTCAGTTTCACTTAAAGGGGGCATAAGATTGAGTGAAGCAGTTGGCTGATCGTAAGCATAGTGATAGGGTATTCCAAACTAGCGAACTTATGTATTTGAATCTAAAACCTTACCGTTAAAACACTCTAAGGAAGCATTTTAATCAAAAGCTATCACCGAGGTATTATGGACCATTTCCAGTAGAGGCTCGGTTCGAACAAGTCACTTATAGGTTGCAGCTACTAGAAGGGTCCAAAATTCATCCCACATTCTATTTGTCTCAACTTAAGAAACATGTGGGACAAGTGCCAGTGCAAAGTCAACTACCTAGGGACAGATGGAGCACAACTTAGGGAATCGATTCGAATAATGGATAGAAGGATGGTGCATAAAGACAACCAAGTAGCCACTAAAGTCCTAGTGGAGTGGGCGAACACCTTTCCCCATGGGAGAACCTCTAGACACTGCAACAATAGCTTCCACAATTTGATCTTTGAGGACAAGGATCCTTTTTGCAGTTTGGGGTAATTGATACAGGTTGTTTATCAATGAGCAAATTCCTTTCAATTTATGTTATGTTGTTATGTTTTTGTTTTTTTTTTTTTAGAAACGTCATGTTTTAATGGTTTTGTATTAAGAAGAAATGATGTGTATTAGGAAGTGTGGGGATGACCAAAATGATGCGAGTAACACCCTATGCCCGGTCTGGTCGCCGAACTTAAGCTATGGAATGCCACATTAGCCACCTAAGTGACTCTCTTTTAACACCCAACCTAACCTCCAACACATCACAAATTAAAGCAAATAAAACAGGTATAGTTTTAAGAAAGCACAAGCTCATGAACTCACTTCACTTGCCTCATGATATGCAACAGCATAAATATGCGAACGTACTTCGCATGCATAACTTAACTACTCTTTTATAGAAGTCTTAAATAATTGAAGAAAGGAATACGAGCCTTAGGTTTTGCAAAACAATGTGCCTCGCAGTATACAACAGTTCATTTATCTGATATAGGGGTTCGCACCCCTACTAGTTTGCACAATCTAAGACTTTTATGGGGTAAGTATCTTTAAATAGAGTAGGTCTCGCAAGCTACCCCTATTTTCTTGGATATTGTGAACATGACTCATAAGGTTTCTTTTGATACCACATATCAAATCTTCAAAGGTTCGTGATTACCTAATTTCCAATCGATAGGGTTCACACTTGGCACAGTTCCCAACTTTGTCACTTCGCAGCAACTTTGGTGAACTATGTAAAGTTTGTCAAGTTGATTAGTTCCTATTAGTGGTTATGACGAACACTATGTTATAAATTACTCATTTAAGGTGAACTTGTAAAATTAAGAGAACATCAATCAAATTTGGACTATCTTTGTAAATTTAAATTTTAGATGTGTTTATAAAACATTATTGATTCGCAAATAACAACTTAAAGAAAAACATAAGAAAGCATATGAGTAACTAAGTCCTAAAACAATTGACGAAGTGAACTAAATTATATCTCTAAGTCAAAATAGTATTCCCATATTGCCTTTAATCCAGAGTTCAATTGTACTGCCTTTACAACATGTATACTTCACCTGGATCACACACCTTGTCACTACTCACCTTGTGATCTAGCTATCTGTAGTGAATAGAGAGGAGTGTGTCAGTTCTCGTGAACTCAATGAATATGCAGGAAAGAATAACCGCATAGCATACACAAAACATAAGTTAAACAAAATCTTTGGCAAAGTTATAGAACTTGCGAACAGGGTTCGCCATTCTTATGGGAAGTCTGGTTCACAAATACCTACTATCAGAAAGCTTAAAAATAGTAAAAAAACGTTATTTAAGAAAAAATAATATTATTTTCATGTTGGATAAGTAGATCCCCTTCTAACACCTTAGAATGACTCAATGAGTCTTAACAAGCCCCATAAGTGTAGCATAAAGCTAAACACTCTCCAACACACCAACATGTCTCAGTGAATAGAGCTTAACTTGACATTCCCTTATCTCTCTAACCTGTTCCAGAGCCTCTCTCCCAAATCACAAAACATAAAGGTAAGTACTCACAATCCTATGGCTTGCCATTATATCCAACAATTTTAGCAAAACATATTTTTCAAAATATGTACTTAGAACATAGAGCTCACACATTGTGAGGAGCTCGCAGAGCATTGTTCATAATGAGCTCATAATAAAGAGCTCGCATGCCATTGTTCATTAAAACACATATTCAAAACATGACCAAAAAAATAAAGTTTTTGGAGAAGGCTTACTCTTAGAACTTAGGTTAAAACCATAAGCTCCTGATCAACATTATGGCTCACCCATAAATGTGGCGATCCATGAACACTCACCAATTTACTGAAAACCTTTAGACAAGCTTTTTTTTTTCCTTTTTCTTTGCTTGTAGACGGTTTTGTCAAGTTTACAATTTCACAAATATACACAAGTCACTAATAGACAAAGCACTTAAAAACTCATGCATAAACACAAGCGACCCTAGGTTCGCATGTAATGGTTTTTGGTGAACCTAGTCCCCTTTGTTGCAAATTCTTTTAAACACAATATAGGAACATAGTCTTACCTTAGATCCTAAGAGCTAATTTTTGGGTTATTAGAACTTGATAACAGAATAATCAACTAAGAATTTGAAAGAGTTTTGTTGTTTAACAGAATATGAAATTTCTAATGGAAATGGCTTAATTTGTAGTCCCTTGGTGTTTGGGTGTTCTTAGGATACCCTAGTTGCAGTAGAAGTAGGAAATATTTACATGCATGAATGGTGTTGTTAAGAGAAAAGTAAGTTAAGTTCCTAATTTTGGCATAATTACCTTTGACTACTCATACTTTTGACTTTTGGCTTAAAACAAAGATAATAGCTTGCCAGGCACACTAACAAACCCCAATTTGCCAAACCCTCTGGCGATCCTTGCTTTGCCAAACCTACTAGTGATCATAGTTTGCTTAATCCACTAGGAACACCAGCTCGCTAGACCAACTATCGAACACTAGCTCACTATACCTACTGGCGTACACCGTCTCATCGAACCAGTTGGCATATACCATCTCACCAAACCTAGTGATGTATACTAGCTTGTTAAGCCTTTTGGTGAACTCCCGCTCACCAAACCTACTAGCGATCACAGTTCACTGGGCTCAAATTTCTAGGCCCTATTTTGGGATATTACAAGTGTTTTGGTGTCGTTCCATTTAAATGGAATAGTGTGTATTGTAACCAGTTGTCATAACGGTTACCTAACTGAATTGGAAAGGAAAACTATCAACCCTTTCTTCTTAAGCAGTTGGGTGAAAACAGAAGTGGTTATGGTATTTGGTATTCACACATTTCTTTTGGTTTCTTCTCTTAATTTCTCAACTAATTCTAATTTCTTTTCTTTTCTCTCTGTCAAATATACATTAAATTTTCACGTGCATCACACATATAAACTTAAATGATCCCTAAAATTACACATCAAAGCATGCAAATCCATAGAACCCAACCAAAAATTATAGAAATGCACACAAACTTGAACAAATTTATACGTGGTAAGGGTATTCTCGATAACGACATTCTTGTCATGGCCAGTCTTAAACTTAGCCAAGTACCTATGGTAATCTCCCTTTATTTTTGAATAAAACACCTTAGAATCCCCATGTCTAGTAGTAGAACAAGCTTCTCTTCAAGGAGCTTCAAAATTTCAACGCATATCTTTTACAACTTAGCCTTGATCTTGGCCATGTACTTGTGGATGATTGTGACATGGTCGGCGTTGCCATGGCTTTCCTCTTTCTACTTGATGGAGGAAACGATCATCTAGGAGGCACGATGGGCGCCAATGACATTCTTGTAGGTGAAAAGGAAAAGGTTGCGTTCCTCGACGGAGATTTTTTCAAGGGTGAGTACAACGGAGATAACATTCCCCATGAACATGACCATCTCCTTATAGCACTCGTAGCATAGAAAATTATTTTTCAACAACTGATATTGGATTGTGAAAGACTAAAGGGTTGTCTTATAGTTTCAAGTGTAGGATGGGTACCTACATCCGAGAATGATGCTAAGCCATTTTTTATCTATAACACCCCAAACCTGACCTAGACCTTATGGTCGAATCTGGTGTGCCACATTGAAGTGTCTTTTGAAAAATTAAACAAACCCCTTTATTATTACTAATTAACAAACCAACCAGTCAAAACGTTGTCTCATTATCCGTTATTGATTTAATAAGTTGATTTAAAATCATGAAAGCTTCTTAAATTCTTATTGTTTAAAGCCCGTGTCTTTGAAAATAGTAATTATTATAAAAAAACTCATCTTCTTCTAAACTAGCAGCTTAAAATATGTAAGCAAAAACCCAATTAAAATTTTAAACCAACTTAAAGGCCTTATTACAAAAACAAAACCCAACTTATGATTTAATTTAAAATAAAAGTAATTGTGAACAGCAGCAATTGTGTGGCCACCTCCGAGTCCCTTGCAGCACCGAGTCGCCTAAGGTTGAGGATTGTCTACATAGTTAAAAGAGAGGGTGAGTTTATGAAACTCAGTGTGTAATTTCTTATCAGTCAATCATTATACGACATGCAGTAACAGTCTGGGCCTAAGCCCTAACCAGTAATAGTCTGGGCCTGAGCTCTAAGCAGTAACAGTGTAATATGGGCCTTAGCCCATTTCAGTAACAATGTGGGCCTTAACCTAATATAGAAACAGTACAATGCAGTAATGCAACCCAACCCAATCTAGCCAACACACCACTCCGTACCACCAACACACCATGTCGGGATAAAATTGACCCACCCAGCCAACACACCAATATCGCAGCAAAGCTGTCAATACTAGAATCGCAGCGAAACTGCCAGTAACAGTATATGTGGCAAAGCCACTAGTATAGTATACTTCCCCCATATCAAAATCCTAACCCCATGCATTATGTCATGTCATAAATTTTATGTGTATGCAGTATGTCATACTCAGTAACAGTCATATATATATCATAGAGTAAGTCGGTCATACACACATTTCAACTATTAGGGGTATAACAGTCAATTTACCCTATGGGGGTATTTCGATCATTTTACACTTTGGGGGTATTTCGATTATTTTACCCTTCGAAGGTATTTCAGTCATTTTACCTTTTGGGGGTATTTCGGTCATCTTACCCTTCGGAGGCATTTCAGTCATTTTACCCTTAAAGGGTATTTTAGTCATTTTACCCTTTGAGGGTATTTTGGTTATTTTACCATTCGAGGGTATTTTGGTCATTTGCCCATGAATCACAAGTTGGGCTTGCCAATTGAGCGATCGCACTCCCGTGTGGTCTCAAACACCGTGTTTACAACTTTTCAGCTTTTCGTCGATCTACAGTTCTAGTGGGTGATTACACACCTGTTTGTGAAAACGCACAAAGATCCACGAACACCCAAAATCTGCATTCAAACATGTTTTCCATTAGTCGCTAAACAAAAAGGGGTAATCTCCTTCTTTTGCAACCTTAACAAGAATTAAACTAATACTTGCCTTGACTGATAAAAGTGGCTTAGCCCAATTATACCACTGACGAAGGCTGACAAAAATCTTCTTGACAGATATCTGCATCACAACAGACTTCATTAAATCGTATCGAATAATCATGTGATTTAAATCCACACACGATAACTTACAGACCCAAAGAAAAAACTCAGCCTTCACATAAGAATACTAAACTACATACTCACCTATGTTCGCGTGACGAGAGGAAGGTTTCGACGACTTAAAAACACTTGAATATTCCATCCCTCTTTGAGGAACTTGAATTATCAGAGAATGGAATGGCAACAATCGGCTGAACCACAATCAATAATGAAAAAGAAATAGCTCTCGATCACAAAGTTAAATAATAAGAGATAGAAATCAAAGACAGAGAGAAAAGTACATTCGGCCAAAGAAAAAGAAGAGAAGAGAAAAGTGATTCAGCTTGGCAGAGAAGAGAAGAGGGAAGAGAAAAAGGATTCGACAAAGATGGAATTCAGCCACAACAAACAAAAAGGAAGGAAAAAGAAAAGTAAAGAGACAAAAATGAAATAAATGAGCAAACTCGAGAGTAACTCCCAGAACATGGCAAACTTCGGCACCAAAACTAAAATGTGAAACCTGAAACTTACAAAAATCAAAGTAGACTGAGAGAAAAACTCCAAAAGAAACCAAAATCGAAAACCTTAAGTGAACAATGATCAAATTTGGCACAAACACCCTCCCCCAGCCAAATTCTCAATGCTTGACTTACCCCAAAATGGCACAACACTCGTAACAAAACAACTCCTTGATTTTCTCCTAAAATCTCTCCCTTTATTCCTCATGGATTCACTCTATCCAATCACAATCATACTATTCTCTCCATGATTTACTCATCCATTCAAATTCCACAGCATTCAGTAAAACTCCACCACCTTACTGCGTAGGTGGTAAATAAACACTCCACAATGCAGCACAAGACTTGAACCTTAGACCTTAAGAGTACTTTACACGCCACCTACCACTGGACCAATAGGCTCTTTTTGTTATAAAACAAGCACTAATATTTATAAAGCCTATGTGCCAATGTCCAGATTCAATTAAGAGCAAAACTAAAAAATTCTGCAAATGTCAAGACTTGAACCCAGGCTTCTGAAACACTCCTATACACACCCAAATTACTTAACCATTAAAGCAAACAAGCAATTTTTGTCAAAACATGCAAAAATTAAAGACTTGAATTTTAAGGCGTTACATTATCATTTCCATAGACCCTACAAAAATTAACATTGTCAGTTTTAAAGATTAAAATAATTGTTCTAAAGCTTGCTTGCAAATCTAAAACTTCGAATGAACAAAACTTAAGAGTCTCTATGGTTAGGGGTGATTACAGCTCCACCAATTATATACATTTGATTTTCATGCACAATGCAAAGTGAAAGAATCTAGGTAGGGGATGGTCCATGACTCGTACAATCTTAGATTCCTAGAAGAGGGCTTGAGTAGAGTCAAAATGAAAAAAAGTTAAGCATAGAAAGGTGTATATCATGCATCCTTCTGACTACAACACATGGGGCGAGGTTTACATTCTGAAAGATGAGCTCATTCCTTAATTTCCAGATGATTTAAAGCGTACAAGTAATGACAATATATAATCTTCTCATGTCAAAGGTACTAGTGTTTTTTTTAATTCAAGTCAACTGAGAAACCAGCTAAATAAGGAGATACAGAGATAATTTGATCCAATAGTGAGTGGATAAGATAACCAAATAGCCATGGGAAAACTTCAGTCAAAGAAGAAATGTTTATCAAATTCTCTTTTAATTTTACATAAAAGACAAATGTTATCATCAAGAGATGTCCTTCTTCAGAGAAGATCTTTAGTTGAAAGGAAATTATTGCATATTTTCTAAAGAAAAATTATGATTTTATAAATTTAAGTCGCAGATGTGCCAGGTTTTATGAGAAGCTAAGCAAGAATCATTAAATTCCAACCTGTGAAGAAGGGCATACATATTCTTTATAAAGAAGAGTTGATTATAATAAAATTTCCAGACAATTTTATCATCACCACCATGAATAGAGAAGGCCTTACTAAGAAAGTCATATGTTTGGTCAGAGTCAAGTAAGCTGAGGGGTTTTCTTTGGTCCCAGTTTCTAGCATGGGGGTAGAAGAATCACTAAACTTTAATGCCCGTGATAGATGGTTTGGTTGTATCCACTAAGGGCTAGTCCATATTTTCATTGATCCAGCAGTTTTTGTCACTCCAAAGTGCACATCCTTTTCTTTAAGATAGATATCCCTTCTATCAAGAACACTATTCCAATCCCAAAAGTTCACATGTTTTAACCTAATAGCGTTAAAGGGGAGATGGTTTCAGTATTTGGATCGTAAAACTTTTATGAAAAGAAAGTCTTGGTTTGTCACGATGTGTTAAACAATTTTGGAAAAAAAAGTTTTGTTGAAAAGTCTAGTGGTATTCCTAATTCCCTTTGGTAAGAGGTGCACAAATTTTGTCCCAACAACAAAGATGAAAATTTTTGTCATCAGTGTCGTGGTCCCACCAAAAAAATCGGATGATGTTATCAATGTTTTCACAAAATAATTTAGGGGTAAATTTGAGGTATATGCCAAGTTTAAAAAATATTTAGGGTTTTTGGCCAACTTTTTATATATTTATGGAAATAGACCAATTTTGGAGAGAGAAATAGAAAATGGGCCCAACAGGACATGTTTTTAGCCAACAATAACTTTTCCCAATGGTAAAAAAGTACAACAGCAAAATCTTGTTGTTTTAATTTTTTCCCAACGGCTAGTTTAATTGCTATGCAACCCCTAGCCATTTTCTTCATTTTGCATTCAAATTCCATTCTCCTAATTCTCTCAATTCTCTCTTTAGTTCTCAATTTTTCATTCAATTTCTCTCAAATTATTGCTGTTTTAATTTTATATTTTGTTATTTCTTTGTTTTTCATTAATTTTTATAATGGCAATTCTGCTTATTCATTTGGATGATAAATACATTTCTGCCTTTCAATTGCAAATGGTAAGAAAATATTATTAATTTTTTTAATTTTAATTAAGTTCATTATTAAGTTGTTAACATTTTTAATTTTATCATTTTTTATGTTTATATAATCATGCCAAATGTCATATTTTAAAGATGTACATACATAATTTAACTACGAGGGCATCGCATGTTATTGAACAACTTGTGTAAGAGGCAGAATTCTTGCATATGTCTTGTGTGCTCGGGAGGACTAAATTGGATACCACAGTTATAAGTGCTTTGGTGGAAAGATGGAGACCCAACACACACATTTCATCTTCTATACGGTGAGTGTACAATTACACTAAAGGACGTAGCTTTACAACTCTGTCTACTAGTAGATGGGTGATCTGCTAAAATTTGTTGTAGCAGATTAGGCACAATTCTATACTTAACAAGTTGGTCTTGTAGAAAATTAATATAGTTTTTATTAAGTTTTCCTTCTTAGGACATGGTGAATAAAATGAGCATTTTTATGTGTTTTATGACCTTCTAAGCCAATCTGAGTCTAAGGGAATACTAACATGTTGATTAAGTGTGAAGGACATCATTCGAGGGCAAAAAGATAGTGGATTGCTCCTGATGCTACTACATGGAACTGGAATGATGCAACAAAACAAGCAGAATACCCAAGAAGCAGTCTGCTGAGGATGTCGCGACACAAGCCTGAGGGTATCACAACACAGCTACAATGAGGCAAATTTAATGAGCAAAGGTGTTTTCAACTACAAAGCCTAAATTAACATGCTTAGCTGTCCTTACCTAACCTAATTAGGTCATAATACATGTAATCTATAAATACTTTCTCAGAACAACACACTAGGGGAGGATTCTTTTTTGTTTCTTGTTCTTAGTTTTTACTTAATGTAACACCCCAAACCTGGCCTAGGAGTTATGACCGAATCTGGCAGTGTCACATTTAGGTGTTTAGCGTAAAACTTATTTCCGTTGAAATCTTTAAAATCAATTAATCATTTGTTATTAAACGGTGATTCCAAAACGGGTTGTTCATTTCCAAGCATGCTTCATTAAAAGCTAATCATTTTTAAAACGTTATAAATTTTCCAAAATCTCATTTATTAAGGAAGTTTGTTTTGGAAATGTTGCAAAAACGTGGTGTCTTTGAAAACAGTTACCTTTTGAAAACTCGTCTATTTCTACAACTAGCAGTTTATATCAAACTAAATAAATAAAAACCCCAACTTAAAGTTTATAACTTTAAAGAGGCATTTCTACATAAAAATACCCAAATTCAGTTACTTATAAATCAAAGGCTAAAAACAAAAGTTGATGTAGTTGTATGGCCATCATCGAGTCCCTCACAGCACCAACCCGCCTACAATTGGGGATTACTTGTACAGTTAAAATGAGGGGTGAGTTTACGAAAACTCAGTGTGTAATCCCCTAACAAGCAAACAGTCAATTAAACAGTAGATA
>JABFAF010279127.1:3350-14537 GCA_013677275.1 Gossypium schwendimanii | reverse complement strand
AAATTTTCATTTTACGCGATTAAGCCCTTTTCTCAAATTAAGCACACAAACAATAAAATAAATTCACGACACTTTCACACATGTAAATTCACACATAATTAACACAGAAAATAATATTAAAATATATTTTAGACTAAGATTTGAGGTCCCGAAACCACTGTTCCGATTAGGGTCAAAATCGGGATGTCACATTACTTGGTGATGTTTTATTCAAGCAATTTGTTCTTCTACAGATGAAACAAAAAGAGGAAAGGAGAAAAAGAGGATTTCAGGAAGGTGAGGACTAATATTCAAGAGTAATCTAGTAGGATTATGAGTAAACGAATTTAGGAAAAATTGAATACTTATATATTAGGAATTTGTGCTTTTCATTAATAAACTGTTACTTTGGGGATTGTATGAAGTTTTAGGGAGATGTAAATCTGTGTTTAAGATTAGGGATACATACATACATATTCTTGTGTTTTGTAATTTGTTTACATTTTTTTTAGAAACCCAACACAAAGTAGGCACAAACAATCCAAACTCCACAAAATAAAATTAGGAAGCACCTACCATCAGCACTTGGAGCAACTGCGATCAATCGGGTAACTTCTTTCCTTATCTATTTATGGAGTACACATTGAGGACAATGTGTCAACTAAAGTGCTAGGGGGTAGTCGCTTTTAAAATTTTCTTTGATTTTTCTTGTCTTTTATGTGCTTCAGCTTGTAGAAATAAAAGTGATTGGTTAGGAGCATGTAGATAGGTTTATTGTGTTTATGAATAAATTTGACATGATGATAAGTGATTTGAAATTTTTTAATACTAGAATACTAAGTTATAGATGTTACAATATAAATAGTTATTGAGCAATCAAGTATAAAAAGTAATATAAAAAATACGAGGAAACGAGCATGCTAGCATAAATGATAAGTGGTTGAAGTTGAGTTCCTTTGGTTGTTGAAATTTGTGCATGTTGAGGTATTTAGGGATGACCTAAGGCATTGTGTCGAACACATCTAGAGCTGAAAAGTTGACCTATTCATGTTAACCTTTAGAACCATTTTTTGAGCCTATTGACACTTCTTGATGAACCTCATTACAAACCTCAAGCCAAAAACTATGAATTTGTATTTTTCCCTTTTCCTTTGACCCTGTGCCGCTAAATTATAGACGTCTGGCCACCCTTATTGAGGGTTAAGCAGGCACATCATGATGAAGTTTGTAAAAAAAGAGTGAAATAGGAAAGATTAGTGCAATATGGGAACTATAGGTTAGCCTAAAAGTGAAAACAAAAGAAAATTCCAAAAAACAAAAGCATTACGAGTAAAAAAAGGTTCTCAAAAATTAAAAAGCATTCATGAGTGAGATAAGTTGAAAAAGAAAGTGTCAAAGTCACAATATTAAGAAAAACTAGTTCATTAGTGCACAAAAACTCGTAGGCTAGTCATAGTTACTATGTCATGATGTGGTTTCCTATACATGGAGAGACAAGGAAGGTGAGAGAAGGAGAAATAAGGCGGTGAGTAGGTAAGGGTCACTAAGGGGGAAGAATAGGGATTAATACGATGTGCCAAACTATTTTTGTGTTTGTAGCCCTTTCTGTTGCTTATTGTTTTTAAATTCCATACCTTTCTTAAGCCTCAAAACATTACAAGCCTAAAAGACCTATGTGATATAAATACCCTTATACATGGATGAACATCATACTAAACATATGCAAAAACGATTATTTGTATTCTTCTCTAATAATCAAAGTACTTGTATGATTTGTTGATGGATTCCTATATGTGACACCCTCAATACTTGTATATTTTTTAATGTAATGAACATAGATGTTTGAAATCAAAGGTGATAAGTCATCTACTCATCATGTTGAAATTGTTAGTAAATATGAAATGCCTAAGTCATATGCTCCAAAGCCACGACTTGTATGATACTTGCTCAAGGGTTGTCATTTTTATTTGTCATTTTCGTTTAAGTTGCTTGAAGACAAGAAATGACTTAAGTGTGGGAGAGTTTGATCTATCGTAAATCACTATAGCATATTAAACTAGTTTTTACATTTAAAGAGCTAGAATACAAGCATTTCTGTAATGTTTTAGTTAAGTTTTCATAGTTCTATTCACATTCAATAAAATGTGCAAATTGAGTCTTTTATCGACCTTAAGGGTCGAATAAGGCCTAAGGGTGAGCTAACGCACTTTATGAGTGTGTATGATATCGTTAGAAGGTGCGATAACTGGATATTGGTTGCAATGTCTCAACAGGATGACTTAATGTCGTAACATAGGGAGCAAAATAGAGAAAACTCAAGGCTGACTTCGATGTCATGACACAGACTGAGGGTGTCGCGACATACCCCTGAAGATAGCTGTAGAGGAGTATATTGATTGCTATGTTGCGACATAGGTCCTGTTGTGTTGTAACATTGACTCTGTGATGGGAATAAAACATAAAGCAGGGGCATTTTGGTCTGTACAATCAATCTTTAAGCTCGGGAACGTCAGCTAACCTAGGTTAAGGATGATGACCACCTGAAGGCTATAAATAGGCTCATTTCTCACCTGTTTTAGACACCATTCCATTATCTTAGATTCTCTTTTTAGATTTAGTTTTGTTTTCTTTCTTTCTTAGGTTTTGTAGAGTTTAGTTTATTTGTTCTTTATTTTCTTTCAAGATTTCTGATTTGTGAATGAGATCGACCTCTGTTGATTTGTGCTTATTATTAACATCAATCAGGCTTTTCTTAAAATCTCTACTTTAATCCATTCAATATGTTTAATTCTTCTATCTATTCTATGTTGTTTATGAAAGCCATGAGGAACTAATCCCTCTGTAGGGATTAGCGAGTGGAGGTATGATCTATTAATTGTTTTATAGGGTTACTCAATGAATCAACTATTTGGGAAAGGAAGAACGTGAAACATACCCTAGGCTTGACAACCCCGGGAAGTCATCAAGGTAGGAATTAACCCGAAATTGGTATTGCCCATTCATGAACACCTTCACCCCAAACGAGTCTGGACTGCGAGGTCTGAAGATAAGTAGTTCCTGCTGACTAGTTATGTTAGTAGAAGATCGGAATGTCCTGCTATGGTAGCGACTATTTGATTGACAGGGAACCCGAAGCAATAGTTGATGGGGCTTATTGAAGTGAGATAATCACCCATAATCAAGACTTGGTTTACTTTACTCTTTTATCTCTTGAATTTTTTTATTTTATGTTATTTTATTTTATTTCTATAAAAACTTTAAAAACATTTCTTATATGTTCTTGTACTATAATTTATTTAAAGTACTAATTAGATCTTTTAGTGTTTAGGTAAGAATTGATCTAGCACTCACCTCCCTTGGGTACGATCCTCAGAGTATTCACCTACATCATTGTAAAAATATATTACAACTCAGCCCGTATACATGCCGATATTGCCTTATCGTTTTATATTTTATTGCAGTATTCACACTCTGGATGTGAGTACGTTCAGAGGCAATCACCTAACCTCTCACAAAAAATAAAGCAAAAGCAAGTCACAAACAAACACTTGGTGAAGTGGGTTCACCAAGTAGGAGAGGAAGTTTAGGAAGTGTTAGTATCCTCATCTGTTCTAGTTAGTTTCAAGGAAAAAAATTTCTTTAGAGGAGAGATGTAACTATAGGGCTTAAAAGTTTGAGCCCGACGAACTGTGATGACCAATAGGTTTGGCGAGCTGGAGTTCGCCAGAAGGTTTGGCGAGATAGTGTACGCCAGTAAGTCTAGCGAGCTAGTATTCGATACTTGGTCTGGGAAGTTGGTGTTCACAAGTGGATTCAACGAACTATGATTGCCAGTGGGTTGGTCGAAGCAGGGATTGCCAGAGGCCCTGGAGAACTAGGGTAGTCAGTGGGCCTGACGAGCTATAATGGTTATTTTGGGTTGTGAGTCAAAAGTAAGGTAATTATACAAAAATTAGGAAGTGAAATTACTTTTCTCTTCACAACACCATTCATGCACATAACTATTTTCTACTTCTAATGCGACTAGGGTATCCTAAGAAAACCAAAACACTAAGTGCCTCTAAATTAAGCCCTTTCCATTAGAAATCTCAAATTCTGTTAAAAAACAAAACTCTCTCAAATTATTCATCGATTATTATGTTATAAAGTTTTAAGAACCCATAACTTAGCTTTTAGGATCTAAAGTAAGACTTTATTCCTATAATGTGTTTAGAATAATTCGCAACAAAGGGGACTAGGTTTGCCAAAAGACCAACATGTACGAACCTAGGATCACTTGTGTTTATGTATGAGTTTTTATGTGCTTTTTTTGTTTGTTCCTTGTGTATACCTATGAAAATGTGAACTTCACACAACCGTCTACAAGAAAAAATAAAGATGGCTTAGACTCTAGTTGACCTCTATACGAGACATGAAAACCATTCAAAGTTGGCCATTACCAGATAACTCAGATTACTTCCTTAAATGATGTAGTCAAACTTAAGTCCAGTGAACACTAAAACCTTTTATAACTACTAGTACGCCTTTTTTTTGTATTGATAAACTACTTTAGTGAATTCCCTTATTAGAAATACCGATGCATACTTGCTTTCAAGAAACTCCCTTTAAAGCACATTCAATTTCATCACAAGACTAACCCACCAAAGTTATTTTTAAACTTATCAGATCCTTATTATAGAGTTAGTTATAAAAGAAATCTCAAAATTTACCTAGATTCAGCCATAGACGTTATAGAATTTGGCACAAAGGCTATACACAATATGCCACTAAGGCTTAGTAGGTCATGTCACACAGGCGTCATAAAGAGTTACATGTTTACTGTCTCAACAGACTTTTTCAAAAGGTGCCATGGGTTTCTCCCTCATGGTCTTACACGTATCTTCATGTCATGATCTACTAGTCTAGTTTATATCTCACCAAATGCATCACTGTGAATATTTTCATGCCATACTAATACATAGGTCTCAGCCATATGGACTTATAGATCCTCATGTCGTGTTCTGTCAGTTTGATTTACATTTCATCGAAGGCTACACCATGAGTATACATTTCACCAGAGGCATCACAAATGGAGAAGTTCCTCACTTAACATCAATTACACTTACCCAATTCATTCACTCCCTAGTCTAATTCATACACTTCCATACCTATTTTGACATGTGTACATACCTTGCTTCATCTTATTCATGCAACAACTCATATGATTCATTTATAAACATGTAGAGCTTTTCATGATGCTTGACATATATATATATGTTCACCATTTATCTGTGAAGATATTTACGTATGATTTCCATTATAAAATATTACTTATGAGTCAAGTTAAAGACTCACCTGAAACTCACCTTTACTGTAGCCCAAAGTTCCAAACCCATATGTCCTTCACTAACTAGCAACAACAACTACTTAAAAAAACATGGAATCACCATTAAACCCCATTTATAGAATATTTGACAGCATTTCAATCATAGACAACCCCCATAGAGGGCCTCTTATTAACATCTTATAGTTTATCTATTTCATAACATCTTTACTCTTTCAAAATCCTAACATGTAGAGATATTAGACTTACCAGGAGGTTAAAACATCCACCAATGGCTTAAAAAACCTTAGCTTCCAATTTAAAGAATGAGAAGAGAATATTTAATCCTTTTAAAAACTTAAGTGTAGAACTAAAGGAAGAAAAACCATGTACACGTTCCGTTCTTACCATGTACATACCAATACCTCTTAGTGAACCTTGACAAGTGTCAAATGCATACAAAATTTGTCCTTTAAATGTCCTATAAAAGTGAGAGAAAATATAAAAGAAAATCCAATGTCAGTGCTATTTGACTAGTCAAACCATTCAGTTGGCTCTCACCCAATCACTTTAGAGAACCCATCTTGCACATCTTTTGAGCAAACTTGGCATATCATACCTATGGTGATAACTCATTTATGGCATGGCCTTAAAAACACTTTAACCCTTTACAGATTTAAGATATACTTTGTAGGCACATCATGCTCAACAAAAACTTTGACGCGTACTTTTTGCTTGTCATACTCTTTATTCAATTTAAGAATACTACGAGGATAAATCTTGAGATACTTTCATGGGTGGATACTTTATGCGTTAAACATTAGTTCACCAAAAGCCTATAAATTTGTAGACTAACTACTAAAGTTTACCAAAGCAGATAATCCATTACATCTACACGTTATTCTTCCGGATCTATCACTTTTGGGGTGTGACATTAACAATTATTCAATACATACCAAAATTCATATCATTCAATAATCAAGCATTCATTTATGCATCTTTACAAATTATTAATAACATCATGTCTTTCATATTTCATGGCATTCATTTATTTTACTTCAATTTCATAATATTCAACTCATTTCTAGAGTCTATCAACTCATTCGTGTTTGTTTGTCCCCCAGGGCTCATTTTCAGCTACTTTGCATGCTAGATTACATGTTTTTCTCAATTTAGAAACTATAAAGATATATACAATCAATTCCATAACATTACCAATTTCATTTTCCAAATTATATATCATATTTACCATTTATAACCTCTATTAACCTAATTCAGATTTCAAGATGAATACACGGATTAGTCAATTTGCATCTCAATCTAGCACTGCAGTGCATTATCAAATGAACTAAAGGAAACACACTGGCACTTATAGTGCATAATTAGGCAAGCCAAAGAAATTATACTAGCACATGAGGTGCATTATCAGACGAATCAAAGCAATTATACGGAGAAAAAAGGTGCATCGTCAGATAAATCAAAGCAAGTATTCTGACACACGAGGTGCATCATAGATAAACCAAAGTAGATATAGTAGCACGTGACAGTGTCATCAGATATGTCGAAGTAGTTATACTGCCACAATAGTGCCTCATCGAATATATCTGAGAAATTATACTGGCATGTAAGTGCATCATCGGCTAAATCAAAGTAGAACCTATAAGTTAATAGAGTAACTAATAACTCTTGAAAAGAGTTATATTTCAAACCTCTAAGCTTGATTAAATGCATGCACTTAAGTAGACCTATTTGCAATTTTTTTGTTATTTTTAGAACATTGCATAATAATGCTTGGATTGTGCCTTATATGTCATTTCATGTTACTTTTACTGTTAGGAAGAAGGGAATTGGTTGTTGTATGTAGCAGGTGCAAGAAGGATGAAGAAAAGGAGAAGGAGGAAGATAATAAAGGAAATGAAATATTGCCATGGTGAAAGGTTGGATGGATTACCAACACAAATGTCATGACAATTCTATAAAAATGCTGACGCAGCACTTAATCCTCGTCACTCTCAGCCAGCTGGACGTGTACTAGATAAATTCACCAAAATTAGAGGGAAAAAAGTGCGTGCTAAGAGTGGGGACCTACCCAATAAAAATTAGGATTTTAGACGAGGATTAGAGAGAGGATTTGGGGTGAGTAGTTTTTTCTCATGGAAAACTCGCGAAGCAGAGGAAAGGAAGAGGGTAGCAGCTTAAGAGGAGAGCAAAGATTCAATAAAAGGGAGAAGTAATCAACCTTGGGTCTAAGTGAAAGCTAGAGTGTCGAAAGCTTCCAACAGTTCTACCTTCATTCTATTGATTCATTTCTTTGATTTCTAAACTTTTAATGATGATTTTGAATGTTATTCTAATTTTAGATTTTTAATCCCTACCAATGAGCTAATTTCATTTGGGTTGGAATTTCTAGATCTATCTTGATACATTTATGGTCATGATGATATTTTGAGTGGATCTATTATTTTATTCAATTTGGATTATTTTAAATATATGCATGCAAGCTCTAGACATAGATGAATGCATGGTATATCCTTAGACCTGATTTAATTCTGAAAAGGTTAAATAAGTTGGATCGTAATCGAATGATATGAATGAGTACTCGAGCGAATACTTGTAGAACTCTAGACATAGAGTTGTGATCTGTACAGAGAAAGGAAGAATATTGTTAGGTGTTGTAACAATCCTAACCTGTATCTGTTGCCAGAATAGAGTTTCGGAGGACTTCCAAATAATCTTAACCTAAAACTTTCATTTCAAAAAATTTTAATAATCATAACATTGTCCATCATTAAACATGCATATCGTCCCTTATTCAAGCCCTCGAGGCCTTAGAATCACTTTAAAAACGATTCAGGACTAAATCAAGAACATTTGAAAACTTTGGAAAAAAGTTAGAAAAATTTCAACTGTAGGGGTAACACGGCTGTGTGACTCACACGGCTGAGACACACGCCCGTGTCTTAGGCTGTGTAACTTTTGAAATAGGGACACATGGCCGTATCCCAACCCATGTCCATGCCCGTGTAACTCTCTGAATTTGGTCACATGGCCAAGCCATACGTTCGTGTGACAGGCCATGGGCTAGCTGACTTGCTCCCTAAGCACTTATCAGACGACACACGGTCCTGTCGCCCAGCCGTGTGTCTCACACTACTAAGTCACACGCCCGTGTGTCTAGCCGTGTGGACCTAAAATGTACCTTAAACAACAAGTTTACCATTTCCTACTTGCTTGGGCATTAAGCAACTCAATAACCAATCAATTAAACTTTCTGAAGTACGAGCAAACATACTCCAAACATTCCAAAACAATCATCTTAGGTGCCTAACCAATGTACCCTCATTGGTATAACATTTATAACATCAAAGCATATCAAAATGGCATCATTCACAACAAAGTTTAAAACATGCCATAACCAATCAATTTGGCCTGGCTTATACATACCTAAAACATCAAACTTAAATTCACAACACCTAACAAGTCTTGGTTCAAATCAACATGCCAAATTATGGCTCCAAACACAAACATAAGTTTATATATACACCAAACTAACATTATACTTAAACTCAATTACATACCAAATTCATTAAAAATAAAGCACATCCTAGGTACATGCCACTACAAAAGATAAACATCACCACATTTGAGATCAGGATCGTTGTTGGATGTTGAGTCGGTAATTAAAAGAGAAGTACCTAACCTGCACTCGGAAAACAAAACCGTATGTTGAGTTAAAAATTGTGATATTTCTATAATTCGAACATTTAAAGACATAACGATGCATGAATGCTAAATTTCAATGGTATAATCAAATTACTCATATATCTCATTTATGATTACAACATTTAATTTAACAATGGCATAAACCAACTATATTCAATCCATGAGTACATTACTATATATCTCATTTATGATTACAAAATTTTCACCTTTCATATATCAATCCACTCTTCCATTTCCAATTCACATATTTTTCCATTTCAATATCGATCATATAACTTATTATTTAATTACCCCTATTAACACGACTCGGACTCTGATGGATACACGAATCCAGCCAACACACCAGTTTGGCACCTAGTGCCTCATCAGATAATTCCAAAGTAAAAACTAGGCCCAGCGCTATATAAATTGACACCCAGTGTCTCATTAGTTAAACCGAAGCAAATTGGCACCTAGTGCCTTATCGACTCGAAGTCAAAAAAATCCTTGAACTATCCTATGGCATGCCATCTATATCTGACTCAGCCCGATACAATTAATAGGGTTTCCTTTCACTTTTCAAATACAACCAATATCCAATTCTCATATTTGCACATATATTCATTTCAATTCAAATAATCAATACATTCATAATGTTTATATTAATTCAATCCATTTCAATCAACTATAATTTCAATTCACTATCAAAGTGCCAAAATAGTCACCTCAACAACTTACCATATGCATTAAAACGAAATACAACAATTAACAACTATGTTCAGATTTACAGAAATACAAATCTTGGATTCTGAGCTATTCGACGTCGATTTTATCCTTCCAATTTTTAATTGAGGATTCCGGTATGACGTTAGCTACGGAATTAAAACAATTAAAATACATCAATACAACACAATTCAATTTCACATTAAATATTTTAATTTTTACTCAATATTTGCTTAAATTCCAATTTAGCCCCTAAACTAAGACTAATTTTTATTCTTCATAATTAACTCTATATTTTCATACAAATTTCACTTTACATAAAATTTAACTCTCTATTTTCAATTAAACCCTTAAATTTTAAATTTTTCACAATTTAGTCCCAATTACTCAAAATTTGCAATTTGTTCCACAATTTAATCCTTTTCCATTTCTAGCCTAAAAATCTATAAATTTAATCCCTAATTCTAAAACTATTCAACATTACCAACATTTAAAATCTTAATCAATGTTAAAATTTTGATGTAATGCCCAAAATTTGGGCTTAGATGGAAATGGGTCTGGAGTGTGGGATCACATAAAAATTTATGAGTGCAAGATAATGACGTAAATGAAAATCTGCTTCATTGGTAAAGTGATTTAAGAAGAGTTGGGAGTGTAGGAGAAGTCCTGGGTTCAAACCTGGGCTTTTGCAAAATTTTTTATTTTTGCTCTTAATTGAATCTTGGCCTTAGCTTGAAGGCTTTATAAATATTTTTTTGTGAAATCATGACACAAAAAGAGTCTGTGGTGTAGTGGCAAGGTGGGGACACAGGTGTGGCAAGAAGGTGGCGTCATAGGTGTGGTAAGGAGGTCAGAGGTTAAAGTCTCACTGTATGCAAATGGGATTATTTATTTTGCTCATGTGAAGGCAAGAGTTGGTGTTGGATTTGAACTCTGTGTTGGAGAGTTTGAATGGGTCAAATGAGTTATTTAAGGAGCGGATCATGGAGGATTTCAAGGAGAGGATTGGAGGAGTGATTTTAGGATGAAAGAGGGGAGTTTAAGTTGTAGAAGGTTGTTGTCGAATATGATAAGGGGGACTTTAGAGTATGCATTTCAACAATTAGTGAGTGTATAGGTGCCAAATTTTCTCTCTAGGGGTTTTGCATTTTTCTTTCTTTTTCTCTAGTGCTGAACTAAAACTAACCATTCAGGTCATTCCTTTTCTGCATATTTTCCATTCACTTTCTCTCTTCTTTGCCGGACTTTCCTTTTATTTTTCTTCTTTTAACTTCCACTCATCTTCTATTTTGGGCTGGCTGAAAAATCACTGTGGTTAATCCTTCTCTGTGTCAATCTACTGTAAAGGTTATGACTAAATGTAAGTGATCAAAAGCTATTTTCTACTTTTCTTTTAAAATCGAATGCACCTATGTTCTCTATTCTTTCTCAAACCGAATAACCTTATTGACCGCTTGTTATTTCATTTCTCACGTACTACA